>JAOYSI010070124.1:10352-22309 GCA_025775065.1 Hiodon alosoides
TGGTGATGGTGATGGTGATGGTGATGGTGATGGTGATGGTGATGGTGATGGGGCTGGAGGGGGCTAGGGACTGACTGAGAGTGAGGAGCACTGTTTTGTAGATCAGAGAGGTCCCATAGTCAGAGAAGCCAGGTCCTTCCGCTGGGAGGTTCAGGTTGTGTGTGACGGGGAGAGAAACCGGCGCCCACCCTCGTTGGCTCCAGCCCACCTGGATGTTGTCTGTGTTGTGTAGATGTGTGCACTGTGCGTTACGTGTAGTGTAGATGTGTGCACTGTGTTGTTATATGTAGTGTAGATGTGTGCACTGTGTCGTTATGTGTAGTGTAGATGTGTGCACTGTGTTGTTATATGTAGTGTAGATGTGTGCACTGTGTCGTTATGTGTAGTGTAGATGTGTGCACTGTGTTGTTATATGTAGTGTAGATGTGTGCACTGTGTCGTTATGTGTAGTGTAGTTGTGTGCACCGTGTTGTTATGTGTAGTGTAGATGTGTGCACTGTGTTGTTATGTGTATTACGTTTCTGCGTTTCTGTCTGTCCTGTCCTCTGGGCCATTCAGGCATTATTGACCAAGTCACTTGCGTCTTCCCTGTTAATACAAGCAGGTGCGGGCCGTAATTCAGGACACCTGCTGGGGTAGTCAGCAGGCTGTAGGGCTCCAACACTGTGGTGCACAGCCCTCCCATTGACAATAGTGTCACTGATTCCTGTTGGATTTTTTTATTTCGTACACGAGAACAAAATCAAATATCGCGCGTGTCGTGGGGACCTAACGGGGGCAGGCACCGCGGTGTCTCTTGCCAGTCCCCAGATCCGCCGTTGTCAGGGGCCATCTAGGAGTGAGATGACCCGGAAGGGGTTTCCATAGACACGGGGAGAATAAGAACAGAGCACCCAGCAGTGGCCATTAGTTTGTTCAGTGCATACTGTGGGAGTCATAAATTTGTTACCACAGTTCCAACCTGCAATAAATTCGTAATTTATGCCTCCCCTACCTCTGTGCATCCCGCTTTGCTTGGTCGGTGGTTGGATCCAGGTTCGAGTGTCACGTGGGCGACCCTTGATAGACGTCTGCTGCAGATAAAACAGGTAGGTGAAGAGGCAACCCATGGGTAGCAACTATCCCCTTATTACCACAACAAACAGCTCTACAGAGATGTGAAGACAGAACTACACCCAATGCAGACTGCTAATGCGTAAGGCTTCAGACTGAGGGTAAGTTCTAACAATGCTTGAGTCTCATACATATCAAAAATTGATGGTAATTCTTCTTGGCTTTTGGCTCAGTAATACAGATGGACGGATGGAGGCAGATCAATGCCTTCTTTCCATAAATAATTACCTTAAGCATGAGTTAAAATTTCTGGGTGTTCTTCAAACCGCAATTCACATGCACACCAAATCTCTGCTTTAATTACGTACAGCATGTATCAGCACATTTGCATATTCAAACACTTAACTATATTCAGACTTACGATGTGTCGTGACAAGAACAAATAACAGACGTATTTAAAAAACTTAAACTAGGTTCCCTAAGCTGTGGCCAAGAAAACTGCACAGAACAGAGATTGCCACAGAAATCGTAAAGATGTCTTATTCTCCGTCGAGATCCCAAATCTGATGCAACTAAATGACACTGGCTCCTTACATTCCCCATCCTTCGACCCCCACAGCAAATCTGAATATCTGAGGGCTGAGTTGACAATGCTCTTTTGAACAATATCCCCCCAGCCAGCTCTCCTGCCTGGTTCGCCGGTCCTGACTGGCCTTTGGACTGAGGTAATTGGGTCCCCTGTGTAAGTTCCCAACACCCCAGCTGCATTAAAGCTTAACTAAAGCACGCACAGGATACAAAAGTGTGACAGCCTCCTGATTCCAAACCCATTAACCCTAATGTCTTCATGCAATGACATTTGCGTTCGCTTTATTTGTGGTGGCACAATGGAGTCATCATAATTCCATTATTAATCAGTGGCATTTTTCTGAAAGGTGGCTTTTAATGGGATACACCAGGGACTGGTGGAGGGGAAGAAGAGTGAATTTAAATCAAATAAATTAAATATATGAAAAAAAATGTTTTTAATATACATATATAAAATGTAGGCTACTCTGTCCAGCTGGTAGAGCAGTGTTTGAATGTTCAGATAAGTCTGCCGGTCAAGATAGTCAACTCTATTTTTTACTACTATGATATTTTTGAGGCATTCAGCTAGTTTTCTGTTGCAAAGTGAATTCACACTGCTGCTCTAGTAATGTACACCACCTGAGCCAGCTTCGAACTGGCTGAAAATTCAACAATCCAGTTGTGTCTTTCTCCAAAATGACCACTTTGGGGCCACTTCCTCTGCAAGTGTGCATTCAAAACGGCTCATTTTGCATCGCTTTCTAAGACTGAACCATTTTCAGCAGCAGTACAATTATTTAAAACTTAAGCCTCCCTAAATTTAAAACTTGCCCTATGTTGTCTACTGCCCTCTATTGGTTGATTTAAAGTATTACATGTTTAAATTTAGTCCGCTGTTATAGGGCAATTTGTAATAAAACATTTTTATTTTGTTAAAAATAAATATCTCCCCTCATATTTTGGTCAATTTGGTACATGTTTCGTCCACTGTTTGATTATTGCTGATATTGTATAACATTACTGGGCCCTGCTCACAGATTACATTTACTTGTTCCCAGTAAATGCAATGAGCAGAGGAACACACCAGACAAAGATGTTAGATGTTGTTCACTCTGTTGCGAATCAGGTTACTTGGCCTATGTTGAAGGCTGTATTACAAGAAAAAAGGCGCTGCAATTTTTCACTCTGGCAATAAATCAATTTATGGTAGCGTTTTGGAATTCGCAGATTTGTAGATTTTTATTTTTTCTGTGACCTTTAAGCTTTCTCATGACTGAGGGTCTATCAGGTCAGAGGCCAGGAGTTTAGGCTCAGAAAAGCACCAAGATTTGAGTTAGGTGTGACTAGGCCAAAAAACCAAGGAGAGGGCTCTGAGATCACTAGACGATATTCAGGGCTTCAGACAAGCAGCTGATTCAGCCTTGACATCAGCGTGGGCTGGTCCTCCAGATCAGCGAGTGGACCTGCTTTTTTCAGAACTTAGGCACATCGTTGTCTGCTGTTGTGATGCACAGACTTTGGTTTCGGAAGTCATCCCTTCGTTTAGCCACCGCTCACACATCCACCCCACACCAATCACCGATGCTACGCCGACAGTTCACTTGCGTCCGTCAAAATGTAAAACCTCAACAGAAACAGAAAACGCACTGTGCTTTCAGTTGAGGAAGGGAAAAATACTTGAGAGATTTCAGTTCAGGAAAACAGATTGGACAAAGGATAAGATTTCAGAAGATTTCGGAGAAGGAAATTGAACAGTTACTGACTCCAAAAACAGAAGCTAATTTCCCCAAACTTGCAAACAATTGGAACATCTGTCAGCAGTTATGAGAGCTGTGAACAGCACAGAATTAACTGTGACTGTGTTTGTCTGGCCTATGCTGGCAGTCAATTGGCGCGTTCCTTTTTTTCTTTCTCGAGCGATTCCCTGAGAGAAGTAAGAAGATCTTTAGCAGTTATCAAATGAGGACTGCCAATCCGAAGAGATTCAGTCAGTCTCAAAACTGCAATCTTTTGAGCCGGCGAGGTGGGAAAAGTGGAAGTGGCAAAATTTCATCAGCAGCAGAAGAAGTCAATTATATGTAACTTTATCAAAATGGATTTCATTTTTAAATGACGGCCCAGGTTAACCTCGGCGACATCTGCTGAGAAGTCTGTTGCTGGATTTGAAATAATAGAAAGGCAGGGGACTTTTATACTGTGTACAATGACCGTTTCTCTTTAAATGAACCACAGGTGTCAAAATCAACGCCACGCAATTCTCTGGACTGGCTGGTAATGTTTTTTTTTTTGGGTTTTTTTAGCTCTGTGTCAAATTCACACCTGGAAACACCAGGGGGAATTATAATCCACACAACGATATTAAATTTAAAAAAATTTTTTACATTAAAAATATTAAGACCTCATGTATAACATAAGCCAGCATACCCCGTGGAGTTCGAGACCCTTAGAGTAAACCGTAGTGCACCTAAAACAACTCCGAAATGTAATAACGCATAAGACAAGAGTTGTGTGCCATTTTAGTGCGAGAACTTTTGAGGGGAAAGTTGCTTTTTTAAAATATTAAAACCTAAATGTATGCCTTTCGCGAATCCTGGCGTTCTTCCCCAGACATTTTCAGACCCCACTGCGGAGCCCTCGCGACACTTCATTCACAGTCCTCAGTACGTTACTCGCCATTTCAGTATTCACTTCAGGTCCCAACTGGCGCCACCTGTTATTCTCCCCCCACACCGTGCACAGAAAAGCTTAAACGAAATGAATGTCTACATTGTCAAATTTAATGGAAAACGCAGAATCCTGTCAAACGTACCAACTCACTGATAAAAATTCAATATATATGTAAATAGAATGATAGCAAAAATTTAAACATGGAAATGCATTATCTCGCCTAAGTACCTTTGGCCAAAAGGACATTTAATGAAGTTTTTAAGAGTTTTAAGAGAGGAAGTCAGTCTGTGTAAAGTCCCTGGGATTAGGCAGAGCTTACAAGGTTTCAGTATTGATAAGGCAACCAAGCGTGTAATATTTAAAAACTCTAGGATAAGGTTTGAGAGCAAGGAGTAAAACATTGGAACTGCATCGTGTATGCCAGTCGGACGGCCTGGATTTGCTGAAAAGTACTACAAAATTCGTTCAAAAAGAAAGGACCAACGTCCACAGGAGAGGAAGAGGGGCGAGGGGGAACCAGCCACAACCCGCGGACACCCAACCCGACCCATAGATCCACTTTCGGTGGGCATCCTCAGATCACCTGTCAGGATTAGGAGCCTCTAATCGCATTACCATTGTCAACTTTAGAACCTGCAACAATGGATTAGCAACTTTAGAACCAGAAACCATGACAACCATTTGGGATTGGGTATCGTTTTCCCACAGTCGTCATTCTGTTACCCAACACAGCAGTCTTATTGGGTACCCGTTGTCCTACCAACAATGGTTACCAAGCCAACAGATATATCACCTGCTACCATTGTACCTCCTTCTCAATAAACTTTACTAGGGTAAATTTGCGTTAAACCTGTTTAAAAAAGGTATGAATCGACCCTTTAATGGGTAAACAAAAAGTTACAGAAACCTACCTTTAGGTCATCCTGTGTGGGCCTTTAACGTAACATTTCAATAGCTGTGACCCTCAGTACTGGTGAAGTTTCTTGAATGTTCCCCGATGTTGGCTGAAACGCTCCCTCGTTGCCTCTCTCAACTGTTCACTGACAGGAAAACACAACATCGTCAGTCCCAGTTTTGCCACAATCTCACCCGCGTTTAAGGATTACAGAGTGGTTAAGCGTCCGCATTTCAGAATGAGCTAAAACAATGAGTTTTTTCTGCATTCCACTCAACTTTTTAAGTAGTCCACTCAGAGGGAAACTGTTTCTGAAAATGTAACACACCATTTTAATCCCCAAGGAAATGCTGGCTGAGTGCTCAAATTAAAACATTATTCTGAAGGGAAACAAAACTACCACTGGAACCAAGTAATCTATTATATAAATAATAAAAATATGTAACAATAATTTATATGCGTGCACGATTCCGGTGTCTGCTCTGCTCATCAGCGGAGAACCTGGGCTCATTAGGGGCCTGACAATTCCGGCGGCAGAATTCATTTGGTTTTCTTTGGCCCAATCCCCTTCGCATCTGCATCAAGCACTTTCCATGGAAAGAGGCCCAAAGTGTAGGTGGTCAGGAGCATTGGGTGTGGGGTAAGGGGTGCGGGACACTCAGCTCGGCTGTTGCAGTCCATCTCAGTTGGCCCAGAACTATTCAGTTGGGTTGCAACAAATCAATAACAAAGTAAATCCAAACCTGGAAGAGATATACGGCCCTTCTACACACAACGCTAAAGCTGTTAGCGCCCAGGCAGTCAGTTAAGTCAAATCAGAACTGAAACTTTGGAAAACTTTCCATCAATCCTCTCCGCACCCCAAAATTATCACGTTCTCATATCACCTGCTTTGCGCCCCAGCTAGAATATCGGGCTGACGGGACAGTTGTCCAGAGTCACCGGGCTGACGGGACAGTTCCCCAGTCACTGGGCAAACGGGACAGTTGTCCAGAGTCACCGGGCTGACGGGACAGTTGCCCAGAGTCACCGGGCTGATGGGACATTTCCCCAGTCACTGGGCAGATAGGACAGTTGTCCAGAGTCACCGGGCTGACGGGACGTTTGTCCAGAGTCATTGGCATGAGTAAAAAAAATAAGTCACAAGCGGAAGGAACAGTCGTGAAGGAAACAGGGCTGGGCCTCTACTCGTGCACATCGCCCAGCTGGTCCAATTTACCCGTGTGAGAGAAACTGTCCGTGACACACACCACGGCGAGTGAGAGGGTGTCTGCCCCAATTACAGGGGTGTGAGGGGCACTTCTGCTTGCGAGTGCGTTTACGTCGAACATCAGGACCGCTGGCAGCTCATAAATCCGCATACCTCGTTCTCTGACAACGGCAGCCAGTGTGACGTGACCTCACAGCTGCAGTCGCCTTGCGCAGATGTGTCGCCTTGCGACAGCATGCCCGACTGGGAGGAGTGAAGGCAAAGTGCTCCCACACGCCCACTTGTAAAGCTGGGCGTTTGTGCAGGGAGGACGACAACCAGAGAGAAACGGGACACACGTTTCAGAGTGATAATTCCCCGGGCCATAAACCCCCATTGACCCCAGCGGATTGTAAATGTTTTTCAGTGGTGAAACGAAGCATTCAGGACACAGGTGTAAATCATGAAATAAAAGTCTAAACTCAAGTGGAAATACAGACCAAAGATATATCTATATGTATATATATATATATATATATATATATATAAACACACTAATAAACCCTCAGTAAACGGTCTCTAGTTCTGTGACTGTAACTTGGCTGAATGTAAATCTGGACCGATCGGGGAGCAAAAGTCTGATGTGTTCATATAATAAGTCTCGAGGCACAGGGTGAGCTGCGTGTGAGACAAGGGGGGAGTGCTGCGTTCTTCCATCTGTGCACCGTGAACTGAGCAGGGGCATCTTCTTCTCCAAAGATGGGGCAACCCCAACAGGTCAGCACAGAGCAAAGAAAATATTAATTAGGCAACTCCACGGCGCAGATGTCTCTGCCCTGTAGAAGATCATGATGGAGCGACAACTAGAGTAAACTCAGACCAACCTCCCTCATCCCTCCATCCAAACAGCATGGGGTTCGAACCTTCCTCCTGCTCAGTGTTATCCCAGGGTGGTGCGGGCTATACTAACAGCTGTCCAAAGGCCAATTTGTCAATGGTGATAGAGCAATGGAGTAGCTTTAAAAAGCAACAGGCAAACAAATGTCTGTAGGTTACCTCGCTCTCCATCAAAACAAATGTTATCTTTGCCCCGGCGCAGTTCTCCTGTCAGACATCAACATGTCAGCAGGAGGCAGATAAGATTCCCCCTGAATCTGACCCTGTTAACCGACTACACACTTATCTGGGATTACTGGGATTCCTGGAGGGGTAAGGTGGACCACGGAATTGTTGGCCTGGCTAGAGACAGCTGCTTGCTGGGGGTAGGTACTGCTGAGTGAAGACGAGGGAATGACTTCACTGTTGTCCAAAGTATCTTCACCCAGTCGGTCAGTCCTGCATGGAAGGTTCCACAGAGACGTAGCACAGCACAAGTTTACATTCAATTCTATTCAAGATTTACAAACTGACAGAAACCTGCTGACGTACTTATACAAGCAGATTTGGACTGGAGAAATTCAGGCTAAGTGCCTCGCTCAATGCAGTCGGAATTCCTAATACAAAGCCACGGGTCTGCTCGTTCTTAGTGATCACCCAGAGTCCTGGCTGAAGGCGAGACCCCACCCTCAGCGCACGCTGCCAGGTAATGCCAGCTGCTCATTACGAGGTGTGTCAAAGCAATCACATTCATTAAAATGGTTTTAGCGGTTGGCGGCGTCCTAGAAAGAGACCGGCGCTTTCCCAGCTGTGAGAATGACCCTGCCTTGCAACGCCCAACGCTCCTCTCGCTAATCCCCCTGTTTCTATGGTGGTGTGTGGAATGGGTTTTTTTTTTTTAAACCAGCGCTTTGTTTTCACATTTGAAATGCCTGGGCCCCCACATAAACATCTGCCTCACGTTTGGCTTTCCTGAGACTCGCTGACTGCACGCGCGGCCATCTCCTTAATTGGACCACGCACCAAGCCCAGCGCTCCAAGTGTCTCCGAAAGGAACCAGACAAGGTTGAAGGAATTTAAATGGAGGCAACGCATCTTCTGAAACCAGACGATCGTGAACTAAAGATGAGGGACAAACACGAGTCTCGGTACCCTCCCTAATTCCCTTTTTCCTCTTGGTCATCAGCTTTCACACGTTCACGTGTTCCAAGTGCGGCGTACTGCCACGCCCCCGAACAGGGCAGCGGTCAGAATCTCATTAATACTGGTGGGGATCTCTCTATTGTGAGAGAGGCCACTCAAGTTCCCACCAGTTTTCTTGCTCCTGTTGGGAGCCCGAAAGGTACGCTAAACCCAGGTAATCCTCCGTTTCCATTTCAATGGGGGGGTTGATTTCTTAGCCCTAGGGGCAAGGCTGAGCTCCTTGGACACCTGTGGAGTGGATAAGGGTAGGGTGGGGTGGGGGCGGGCAGTAAGTTGGGATTGAAAGAACCACCCTGAGCATGATGTTTAAAGTGAAGGTTCTGACAGCTCGACACCCTTTGTTTCAATGCTGTAATGGATGTCCGGTTGATTGGTTCAGGTCCTCCAACGTAACGTTGTGTTAGCAAAGTCATAACCGGCTGATGAACAATTTTGTTTCGAGTATTTGAAGAGCTAGTCCTACAACGCTGTACTACATTGTACTTTTAAGCCATGGTTCCGGTTTATTGGGAGAGAAAAAAACGTGAATTCCATTGGCAGTCCTTTCGAAGCACATACACAGGCACCCCATTGGAAACATAATTAAGCCACCAGTTCGGACCAATTTCTCCTATGGACTATGTTGGCTGTACGCTCACCTAGCAACAGTACACAGAGGAGAACCCTGTTGACACGGCGGTTAGCATGTGGCAGTACGGTGCAGAGAAAACGAGTCACATATGTTTATCAGTGTTCAACGCACGCCTGGATTTCAAGATCTACACCGAACATGCTCCTGGATTC
Organism: Hiodon alosoides; assembly: GCA_025775065.1. NCBI lineage: Eukaryota > Metazoa > Chordata > Actinopteri > Hiodontiformes > Hiodontidae > Hiodon > Hiodon alosoides. Next base: position 19,589 of record JAOYSI010070124.1, read on the forward strand.
ATGGGGAGGATGTCAGCACAGACTTTCTGGCCAGCTAAAAAGTACCATTGGCGGTTAATAATGGCATGACATCACCTGGAAGGACGAATCAACGGAATATATGACACATTAGTGGTTCAATCCCTCAAAATAGATTCCAGGGAGTGATTCTACGTTGATTAATTACGCTAGAAATCGCCCGGACACAGAAAATAAATTTCAGGGAACATAGCGTACTTTTAACGTACATTTTAACCTCTTTTACTGATGTTTAACATTTTGTTTTAAAGTAATGATTTCGGATTTAACAGTTTAACCAGATCAATTACACGACAAATGACATTTTTATTCGCCTACAAAAAATAAACAATCCTCTGCTACCACCGTGAGGACAAATAGTGAACTACAGTTAAGTAGCGCATTTAGGAGTCGCCTCTTCACGCTCCACCTTCAGTAATTGAACGTGGTAGACCTTCAAAATCCTCACTCTGAAGTAGGCGTAGATAAAATAGAAAATAAAATCCAGCCAACTCCTTGGGCTCACAGTTGCTGGATTGGGTATTCAAAGTCAACGTCTCACAGGCTAATGAAGGATTCTCCCCATGTGGTGCAGACTAATGCTTTATGGGGTGTCCTTCACCTCACTTAGCTTAATTATCTTGTTTTTTGATCCAAGCCAAGTTATCACGTTACGCATATTCGTAAACACATACTATGTTCATACGTTTTAACTGCTTATCCCTATATAAAATGGATCGGTCTAGATTTCCAACTCGCCAAAACCCAGCAGCATCCGCGAATCGATAACCAAAGCTTCGGTTCCCTGGGCATTTCATTTCCGTCTGCCAGGAGTTCCAGGAAACCCAGAGCTCTACGTACCAACTAAAAAACGCGGGGACGCCGCTTTTTCAAAAGGACGGCGATCTTTACAATATTCACACCTTAGATTAGTACTCCACGGTCCACTCCGCCATCGGGTTAGGTTTAAGTGCTTTTTATAACACCATTTACCACAGGTGAGAAATAAAAACCACAGAAACGAATGCATTTTCATTATTTTTCTTTTTTTACTAAAAGAATGTACACGACTCCATAGTACAGGAAATAAATTGATGTAAAAACAGTGCTGTGTTAAAATACCAGAAAAAAACAAAAAACAAAACAAAACAAAAAAAACAGGTGTGTTAGTGTTGCTGGTACCTGCTCCTGGCACATTGTCGCGCGCGGCGAGAGCGACTGCCCTTAACCGCTTGGCTGTGGGGTTAACTTAACGAAACTAGACTTCAGCCACGTCATGAGCACGGTTTCCCACTGGAGACTAAACACTAGGTACATCTGTCACGAATGCGTAACCCTAGCTGGGGTTGGTGGCGTGCGGCCTGTGGGTTCGCTCTGCCTTCCTGACGGAAGTCCTCGCCGCGGCCCCGGAGGTTCGCTGGCTCCCGAGAGATAAAGCAACACACGCCGGCTCAGAACCGGTCTCCACGGCAGCGTTTTTATACAGGGATTATTCGTTGGACTCGCCCCAGGGAGAAGACAGGCAGGTCTGGGAAAACGCGAGGTCACCACCTGAATTCCATACCCTCCCCTTATTCAGTCCAACAACTCTGATCTCTGCAGGTAAGAAGCCTGGCCAACCCCACCCCTCCCCACAATAGAAGACCCCTGTTGCTGGGGGGGGGGGGAAACGGGGAGCGAATTTAAAGTGAGGTCACTCTTGCAGTTCGAGGGAAGACAGGGAGGCAGGCAGGCAGCCAGGCGGGTAACGGGTTCTAGCAAAACGCAGGACTTGGTTTGGGGTTGGCGACGTGGAAGGGAGATGGTCACTCCAGCTCCTTGAAGCGGGCAAACATGGCCTTGCGCACAGCCTGCTTATAGGTGGCGTGGTTCCAGACGACAGGTTCCTTCTTCTTCCTCTGGAAAACGAAACACGGGGGTGAATCCTCCACCAAAATTACCTGCTGGTCAAAGTCGCAAAGAGAATGAGACAGGCTTACCTCCATGGTTTCCGCTCCCAACCCAGGTCTGTCACTGACCTTACTGTGCATCTCCCTGAGTAGACAGCGAGGTTACAATAGGGTCACATGGTTATTATCCAGGTCAGAAAGACACCTCTTTGCAAAAAATAATGCTAACCTTGGAATCACTCACTCAAATTTAACTGACATCTTGGCACCAATACTGTACTTATGATTGCTGATTGCATTCAGAGGCCTTATTCATGTTGATGTTTTATTCATGTTTGATGTTTAATTAATAATGCCAGTCCTATGTACCGTTCCCTAGAAAATACCAACCTGGAACCACTTGACCATGAGTTTTGATACTTCTTCCTCTTCATTTCTGGAGAACCACTTGAGTCTCGTGTGTTAAACTAGAGGAGAGGGCACAACATAAGGTTTTAAAGACCAGAACTGGATCCACCCAGTAAAGTTTGAGATTACCGGAAAAAACAAACAAAAAAAGTCCCCAAATCCTTTAAAATCAACGTTCCCCTCTCCCGGGAATGCATCTCACCTGCTTCTCTTGTTTCTCTTGGTTCTCCAGAGCCTCCAGCTCCTTCTTTGACCTTTTGATCTTCAGGTGGATCTCCATGTTTTGCTAAAAACAACGCAGGTAGGTGACAACGAGAACAATGCCAGTGGAGTCCAGGACGTCATACGGGCACGCCGAGACACGCCGAGACACGCCGAGACACGCCGAGACACGCCGAGACACGCCGAGACAGTACCTTGTGCAGGT
>JAOYSI010070135.1:0-40363 GCA_025775065.1 Hiodon alosoides
ATATAAACTTGTTTCTTTACTGCTATGAAGTTCATCTGACCAGCTGTGGTCCCTTTGCCACGCTAGGTAATACCAAGGAGCCATTCTGTCCATTTTCTTTCCCTCAGCAGTCTCCTCTCAAGAGGAGAAGTGGAAAGTTCGGCACTTCTCTTCAGGGATGGCAGAGCCTTCACTCTCAGGCAGCTGGTGGGAAAATGTGGGTTCCCACCTCACCCATCAGTCAATGCTGCCCACATGACGTGTGTGTGGGGGTGTCAGCAAGTCCGGCGGGGAAGGCGGTGAAGCCGGACAGGGTCCCCTCCTTGATCTGCTGGATGAAGAGGTTCCGCTCGTCCTCGGGCGTCTGGCCGTTCTGGGCGCGGACGATGCAGGTGGGTCGGTGGAGGTTCAGCATGTAGACCAGCTGCTGTTTCTGGCCCTTCAGCTCCTCGATCTGAGCCTTCAGCTCCGCGTTGATGGACTCCAGCTTCTCCGACTCCTGAGAAAGAGAGATGGATGGACACCCATTTGAGTTGGCTCTACCACAAACAATTGCCTAAATCAAGTTAACTAGAGATGGAGCCTTCAAACTCAGGAGAAAGTTTGGGCCACAGTGTAGGAAAGACATTTTGTACTGTGAGTGGGTCTAATCATCACAGGCACCTTGAAGAGCAGCTTTAAATGTTGATGAAAAACGTAAACGCTAACAGACTTCGCTAACAGAATCCAAAAGTCCTTGTGTGCCAGTTGCTACAAACCCAAAATACAAAATCATTTAATGAATACGGTTGAGTACTTAACCTAAATTCCCCTACAAATGTTTTTTGGCCTATTCCATCATTTTGTTACAAATACCTTCTGTAGACAATCAGTCTTTTCTATACTTTTGTTACAAATACCTTCTGTAGACAATCAGTCTTTTCTATACTTTTGTTTCAAATACCTTCTGTAGACAATCAGTCTTTTCTATACTTTTGTTTCAAATACCTTCTGTAGACAATCAGTCTTTTCCTTCTTTTTGTTGCGACATTTAGCAGCTGCAATCTTGTTTCTTTCTCGTCTTCTTTTTCTCCTTTCATTTTCTTCTGGAGTAATCTGAAACAAAAGCTAAAAGTTAAGTCAATCGGCTTATTGTAAAACAAAAATAATTGATTAAGAACATAGAAACTCAATAAGAATTATACCCTCAACAAACAAAACCGTAGTAAATCTGTATGAAATGTTGTGCATACACTTCAGTAAAGGTATTCATTAAAATATTTATATTAAATTTACACTGTAAAAAAATAATTTTTCAAGTGTTTATTGCTGTTTCTGTTCAGATAACTTGTATTAACCAAAATGAATTTTTAAAGTGTTGTAATTCCGTTTTAATTTCATTTAGTGTGTAGTCCTCTCCTTTCCACTAGTACACAAGGCAGCATTATATGATAACGTGGCTAAACATTGTGATTGTTCTAGAATAAGTTTTCTTTTTGACGTTTCCTTTTGAGTTATAAAAATGTACTTAACCTGAACAGGTTTTAACTGTGAACCATTATACTTTTTATGACATAAAATATTAAATATTCCTTAATGCATATTTTGATGCAACATTTGATTACAAATCTAATTACAAAAAGAAAGACATTTAAAAGCACTGTAACATATCTTTAGAAAACAAAAACAAAATACTGTTTTCTTTTACACGTGACAAGAAAACATTTTATTGCTTGTATATAAACAAGCATATTTTAACTGTAGCTTCAGTAGACATATGACTCTCATGTTCCTACCAATTTTTTGGCAACTGGTAGCTCCGTGGGTCTTTCGGCGTTGGAGCTGGTACATACTGTCGTAACTGAGCCCATTCCGTTAGACAGACGCTTGTTCTGGATTGCGAGGCGCAGCTCTTCTTTCACCAAAGGCGCAAAGTTAGTAAAGTCCTCCAAAGTAAGTGAGCCCGGCGGTGAAAGGCAAGGTACCAGTGCGGACGCGCTGATCTCCGAAGGACCCAGTCCCGGATGCTGAAGCATCATTATGTGAACTAAAACATAAAAGGATACATTGTCACGTGTTTGCAGTATGGGAACAAGCCACAAACTGCACGTTGAAACAATGTACTTAATAGTAATAACATCCCGAAAGCTCACTAAAACAACTGGCGACTGAACGATTTTTGGTATTCCTCAATAGATTACATATGAAATAAGTATTTATATATTTTCAGGTAATGAAACCGAATTTCGAAGTAATAATACTATAGATAGAATAGATATATAGTATCTATTTAGTCTTTTTTTTTTAAATAGGTATGTCCGGGTATGTAAATAGGTACTTTTCCAAAAGTTTTCAGAAAATACCCACGAATGTGTAGCCTCCGACAGTTACTGGCAACAAAACAAGAAGTGAACTGCATAAACCTGGAGAAAGACTGCTGTAACCGGAATTGTGTGAATTGCGTGTCTCGGTCCATAGAAGGAAGTTAATTCCTCACGTCACGTATGTAGCGCTTCAGACCGAATAACTCACGAGGAAGTCTTGGTGTTTGCTGTTAATGGTTATGCTACGTGTAACCCGATGTCTGCAACCAAGCGCGAAACGACGGGAAACAGTAGCCTACATTGACCTGCTCATGTTTTTTTCACGTTAAGAATAGCCCATTCAAAAGATCAGGGGTAAAACATGAGGGTAATACAGAATAGTCCTAGCCGTCATATTACGTTCTATTACGTAGGAATAGTCCTAATATGTACCGAAATATTAAAAAAGTGACAGATAAGAACCAAAATACATTTCGGTATCAACACGAAAATTGACTGAATTAGGAAGAGAACACTACATTTTTACTTTTACAAGTGTTGGGTACGTTCAGAATTCATGCGTCAGCCACCGGAGTTGAAACAACACGAAAATAAGGAAAATGTAAGTAGGTCATTATTAACTCAAGCATAACATTCCCATATTATAAAGTGACATTTTGTAGTCCTGTGTCATTTAGAATGTACTGCGTAAATTTTTGTTAAGGCAAATATTCTCAAAACAACTCAACAATAGATTATTCATTAATTTGCAGCACGTTTTCTTTAAGAGCTCCATACTACGCCTACAACTGAGACCACATCGCGCTCACCCTTAGTCCTAGGAGCAGTGACAGGGAAATCGCAAGTCTAACCCTAAAAACTTGACTATAAGAAAACCCTATCATACATACCTTTCGGTTGTTTTATGTGTTTCAATCACTGTGCTATCGCACGAAGTGCTTAAGTCAGGTCCCTGTTAATAGGTTGCTTCAGTTTGTGAGGAAACTTACAGATATCGCCGTTAAGTTGCATCACCTCCTTTATATAGGAGATTCGCACGGGCATTTACTAGTAAGAGACTGGTCAGAGGTGACGTCATTCTATTTATATCGTGGGGAAGCTGGCCGCGCGATGATGCAATCCAGCAACACCCCGCAGTTAACCATAACAGGACAGACTCAGTACTATTCTCAGAGGGAATTTAATTCGTAACATTTCACACTAATGAGCCAATAAAGACATACCGGGTTAATGACTTGATAAGTTCGGTATTTTCAGTTGCGATGAACTTAATTATAAAACATAACATGTAAAGGTTGTATACACAATAGAACAAATTCGGCCAGTCCCATTTGAACCACTACAGTTTAACACACAGTAGTGGTACTATGTATTGCTGGAAGTAGAAGAAACAGGAGTAGCTGTAAATAGTAATAATAATAATAGTAATAATAATATTAATAATAATAATAATATTAATAAGTTATAAGTAGAGAGTTCGAGGTACTTAAATTTGTTTCGTATAATTTTATGTCATAGTATAAAAATATTTAGTTATTTAACAAGAATGGTTTAATTTACACCTTATTTGCGAGATATTAAGATTATATATAGGCTAATGATTAAATATTTTGAAGAACCAAGGTAAGCCACTTTCACTAAAGACCTTTAACGGAACCTGAAACGTGTGCATTTAATTTTCAACATTTTACTATAAAAGTTATTTCGTTAAGAAGATTTTATTGCACAGATTTTATTACATGACTGTTGCTGTGACTGTGAGTTCGGCGGCCGACAGCATTTCAATATATGTTGTGTAAGACTATGTAAATAGATTTCATTGAACGTACTTTTAGTAACGATTATTCCATATTCTTTAGAGGTCAGATGTTCCGGCTTTTCATGTTTCGGGAGATACATTTTTACCAACTTGTATAGCTTTATCCAACCCGAACATTCAATTTATTTTCCAATAGGCAATAGCCAACAAAATCCAACACACCGTCGGTTATACGTCTACAATTCTAGCTTTTTGAAGTAGCTTCTGGATTTGATCAATGTATATTACAGTGGTTATTTATTATTTGAAATGTAATTGCTGTATTATTGGAAAAAATGATACATATTTGAAAGATGTTGGTTTCTATGTAATTCTTTTAAAACATTTCTTAACTGCATATTAACTGGTGTTGAGAAATATTCTATGAGTAGGCTAGTCTTGTTTCCTTTCAAAACTAAATAAATAAATAAATGTTGAAATAAATATATTTTATAAGATCGAGGTTTTTTAAATCAGTAAACAGGCCTACCTGGATACATACATATATAAATAGGCTTAAATATTAAAATACATGAATAGATTTTGAATTAAATACATCAATAATTGTTCAAATAAGTAAATAAATGTTGAAATACCCTTTTCATAACTATTTTAATATAATTTTACATTTCATCAAGGCATTGACGTTACTGATGTAAGCTTCCCAACCTTATATAACTTTAAAATTGCTTTGAAATATTTGATTAGCTTACAACCAAACATAGGAGAAACAATGACAAGGTTAAAAAAATAGTTAGCCTAATATGTTTCTTGATCGAGTTCTAATATCAGCCAAAGATGCCCTGATGCTCAAAAGCCTAAAGGTCTCAGCACCAAGGATAAATTCAAGGGTGCATATCATAACTCTTGATACAACGTAATAATAGACGATCTCAGGACTCTCTTTGTGGTTAACTGGGTTCACTCCAGCTGCTTGTGCGACTTTACAAGTCAATCAAATAATACAGAGATATTTCAAAACGATGTTTAAGGGTGGAAAGCTTAAATTAGTAGACTAATTGTTTTGATAACCATTACTAACATGCACATGGTAACTTCTGCTTCCTCACAGAACATTCTTTTCAATCTTAGCTGCTTTTGGTTGGTCTAGGTCAGAGGTTCTCAAACTTTTGGAGTTCGGGGATCCCTTTTAATAAGAATTCAAATTCATCACGGACCCTAATAATAAGGACACATCTTCAAATATACAATTATAGAATTTTCGTTCAAAAATCCGTTAGCCACCTATCGGGTTCCCTGAACCCCAGGTGGAGAACCGCTGGTCTAGGTTACTCGTGTGCACCAAGTTACGCGTATTGTAATATCAGATAGACTCAAGCTATCTGATATTACAATATGGCTGTACACTAGTTAACTGGCTACTCTTGTGGTGGTTTTCACCTCAGGGAAGAATTGGCTACTGAGTACCATGTCTAGTGTCTCCCCTGAAAATGAACGCACAATATTTAATTTGTATGGTCAATGGTTTATATATATATATATATATATACACATACATACATACATCAACAATTACCCAGCGTTATTCCTAAAAAAAAGTGAATAGAAAATATTATTCAGGATTATTGGCAGATGTTCAACCTATAGCAGTGGTACTGCAGGCAAAGTAATAAGTTAAACAGATTATTCAATCGGTTGTTAATGGTTGCTATTTTTTTTACCAGTTTGGACTGAATACCGGACTTCAAAAGGTACATGCCTTGTGGCATTTGAACTGTGAAATTACATGTGAAAATGCGATTGAAATAGGTGGCACTATGGTGAAAATGGAGAAGAAACAGTGTGTACAAAGCAAAGCATTCTGATAGCCTTTGGGGTCCTGGCAGAATAATCAGGCTGTGAAATGGTTAAAGGTCTGTCATTTTCTGTGGCCTTATCTCAAACACACAGAAAAACATTAGAACTAGTGGGTCAGAAGTGGGTAGGTTTGTGACTCGTTTAAATTGGCTCTTGTTTAAAATCAAGCTTCACGTGGACAAAAAATCGGCTTCATGTCATTACTTACTTGTCTTACTGAGTTAGAAGCAGAATTTGCCATTCTCCACAGTTTAGGTGGATATTTCAGGCATATCCTTTTCATGATGTCTGTTGATTGCTGTCACTGACTGAAGTTTAGTGAGGTCTAGCCAGGTCCATCAGTCTAGCTCTGAAATTGGGCTATTCAGGTCGAAAAGCAATTGACAGAATCATGATGTCTTCAAGGTCTTGGTCTAAAATGAAACTCAAAAAAATTCACAATACTTGCAGATATTTCTGGCTTGTCTTCCCTTCGGAAATACAAGGCATTGTACGGACTTTTATACTGGTGGAGGGAGGGTTTGAACCACAGATGTTACACTACTGCTGCCTTCTTCTTGCAGCTCAGATTCAGCAGCATTAGTGAATAAAATCTGGAAAGCAACATAAGTGGCCCAATATGAGAACAACTCCAATAGAAGAATAGTATTACAATATTATTCAGATGGGAAAGGTGACCACGAAGTACTAGCAGGAAAAAAAGTATGACTCAGGGAATTAGACAAAGCCATTATCAATGGTATTATTGAGTTAACCGAACTAGAGGGTACAAGTGACATGTTAGGCAATGTAATCAATTTGAATAACGCAACAAAAATTGATTACGTTATGCAACACACAAGTGTTAACGTTTACAGAGCTAAAGTGTTTTTCTCAACCTTTTAGTTGAATGCATGACTTGGTGAACTTGGTTTAATGAGAGAGAGAGTTTCTATAGCCGTTTCCTTGGGGTTTGCATTGCTCACTTGAATAATATTAAAGATTTTATGGTGCTTCTGATTACTTCATTAAATGTAAATGGATCTGGTTGTGTGGCCCAAGGTGACCAGTATTTCTACATTTGTGCCTCACGCTACGAAAAAATAAAAGGATCTGTTAGTCATGTCTGTATGCGGCTGATTTCAGGCTATTGTGCTGCTCACGATGAAATATAATCATTAGGTTGTAGATTTTAAACAAAAGCAGGGGATGTGTGATTTCTCTCACATGAAGGCTTGGTGTCAGAAATAATTATAGTTTCATCAGATGTATTTAAATAACATTCAACACAGGGAGGGTTTAACTCTTTGGAACTTTTGTATTTAGCTAAATGAAACGTACCAAAGCTGAGTTATTACCTGAGGTCGGGACTTTAGTGAAGAACTCTGATTTACACAAGATTAAAATTACTAATGTATGCAGTCTCTAAATCACTGGAGACACCCTCTGTATGCTGTTTTTTGACACAATCTACCTCTATCAACCTACTTGATGGACCTCAATCTCTGATCTCAGTTTGGAATTTTTTGAAAATTATCTGCTATGAGTCATTCCTGACAGAAATGTGTGGTAAGACTATTTAAGTATCAAATGAAAAACGTTCCTTGACAAAGGGTAAAGAAACACTAGAAGTAATGTTTTATTAAAGTGGCATTGCCTTCACACCACACCTAACAACAGGCACAGATACAATATTCAGTGCCTATAAAAAGTATTCACCCCCTTGGATGTTTTTACATATAATTTTATATTGAATCATTGTGAACTTCATTTGACTTTTTTGACACTGATCAACAGAAAGAGACTCTTTCATATCAAAGTCCAAATACATTTCTACCAATTATTCTACATTTATAACAAATATTAAACATAAAATAACTGGTTGCATAAGCATTCACCCAATTTAATGCAGCTCACCTAAATCATCACTGTGCAGCAAACTGGTTTTAGAATGAGCTCAGTTAATTAAATGGAGATCACCTGTGCACAGTCACAGTGACTTGATTAAAGTGATTATAAATACACCTGTCTCTGGAAAGTCCACTTACAGATGAGTCAGTATCTTGGGATAAACAACACCATCGTGAAGACAAAAGAACTCTCCAAGCAGAGCTGTGAAAAGATTATTCTAAAACATAAATCAGAGGATGGATACAAGAAAATGTCCAAGTCCTTGAATATTCCTCGGCGTAGTGTGAAGTCAATAATTAAGAAATGGAAAAAGTATAGCACAGCAGTTAATCTGCCTAGTCCAGGCTGTACTCAAAAACTGAGTGACCCTGCAAGAAGGGGACTAGTGAGGGAGGCCAACAAGAGACCTATGACTCCTCTGAAGGACTTGCAAGCTTCAGTGGCTGAAATGGGAGAGACTGTGCACACAACTGGTGCCCGGGTTCTTCATCAGTCACAGCTTTATGGGAGACTGACAGATAAAGCCACTACTGGCTAGAGTTTGCCAGAGGGCATGTGGGAGACTCTGAATTATGCTGGAAGAAGATTATTTGGGAGGAGATTGGTTTTCCAGCAAGACAATGATCCCAAGCATACAACCAAAGCTGTGCAAGGATGGTTTCGAAACAATGTTAATGTCCTGGAGTCCAGACCTCAACCCAATTTAGAATCTGTGGTTGAACTTAAGAAAGGCTGTGCACTCACGATCCCCACGCAACCTGACAGAGCTTGAGCAGTTTTGCAAAAAACAATGGGGAAAAATTGCACTGTCCAGATAGAGACCGATCCACATTGGCTCAAGGCTGAAATTACTGCCCAAGGTGCATCTACTAAATACTGACTTGAAGGGGGTGAATACGTATGCAACCAATTATGTTGTGTTTAATATTTGTTACTAATTGGTAGAAATGTATTTGGACTTCGGTATGAAAGTCTTTTTCTGTTGATCAGTGTCAAATGAAGTTTACCGTGTTTCAATTTAAAAAAACAAAAACAATTTATATATATATATATATATATATATATATATACCTCATCCAAGGGGGGTGAATACTCAAATTTTATCAGCAACAAAAATGTATTTATTTCAATTAGTCTGATTAACTTTTGTAGTAGAGTGAATCTGAGTGCATAAATGTGGTGCTCAAGGCAGTGGTTTTTAAACAACAGAAAGCTAACTTGTCAAGGAGGTGTGCTCAGGTTGGTTTCCCCCTTTGCTCTGGCTGGTGGACCAGTATCTGGAGGGCCAATGGCAAGCAGTGTGGTGAGCCCAGAGCAGCATTCCACCATCAAATTTTGTAGAGCGATTTGGCCACTGCTCATCGGCCTAGAATTCTGAGCTCAGAAAACTTCCGATCCATCCCCCTATCCAGCCGTCCCTTAGCTAGGCCTCACCCTGTTCTTCCATAGGTCACATTTGTCTGTGTACACACACGTCGTTGCCAAGGTGCGGTGTCAGAGGAGACCTGACATAGCTATGTGGAGTTTCCATACGGGAGCCTTGAGTAACCTGTGCTAGAAATAAAAGGGTGACTCTACCGCTGTTTATTGGACAGTGGTAAGACTCTGTACTCCACGGCTTGGCTTTCCACTGAGTATCTTATCAGAGCTTCTGTGAGGATGTAGAAATGGTACGGGTCTGTACATCTTTGAGCATTTTGCTGTTCCTCTACTCAAAAAATACAAACCACAAGCCATGGTATTACTCTTTAGCTGACATACATTTCATGTTTAAATCTTTCATATTTAAACATGTTCATGATATATTGTTCCACTCTGCAGCAGATTATTCTTGGTTCTTCTGACATGTCTACAGTTTATAGTAAAATATTTTAAAATAAAAGAATTTGAATATTTATTCATTAATATTTATTAATTAATAATATTTTATTTGTATTGCAACATCGTTGTGCTCGGGGATCAAAACTTGAAATCACAAACATAGTCAAATGCATAAACTGTCCATATCCTTTCCTACAGATTCCATTTTTCTGTAGAAAAGGATAATGATATTAAAAAAAAAAACAATAACAGGACGTTTCGAGCAATAGTTCATCAGCTGAGATTACTGGCGCTTTATGTTCAATATATCTGCCGCAATTTTTTAAACTTCTAGATATGCCTTTGGTGCAGCTATAAAAGATACTAATATAGAACTGCTCATTACATTTGGATCTGACAAAGCCTCCTGATTGGTTTAAAAAGATCACACAGCAGCTCTGAGCCTTCCAGATTTCTCTTCTATAACCATGTTATAGTTTTTCTCTTTACTCTGCGTTACAAGCAGGTGTTCAAAGGTAAACAATAACCGTAGAAAACAGACACTGAGGCAGAACTACCGTAAAAGCAGAATTAAGAATTCATCCTTCTGATAATACATTAAGAATATTTTACGCACATCCCACTATGGGCTTGTGTGTCATAAAAACGTTGGTCAAATACATACATGCAAAACATCATTTTAAGGGACCTTTAATTCCATTGTACAGAATCAATTAACAAGGGCGTAAACATGAACTTGGCTCCTTAGCGTACCAACATTCCATCATTAATCTTACGTTTTACGAAAGCCATTGTTAGTAGTGATTGAATTTATCCATTCGGATCAATATATAATGATGTGTGATTACTTAATAAATAATGACAATAGTAAATCATAATGTCTGATGAGGTTTTCATTTCAAAACTCAGGGAGCACACTCATCCCTGGGCAACAAAAGTTTCATTGTGTCTGAGTGGCGCAAAGTGGTTTTTGTTTCGAATTCCCCGAAACCTTCCAATTATGATCGCAGTAAACATTAATCAGGCTTCAGCTGGTTTGAAAACATTCAACATGACTTACACGTGACGTTTATGGCAGTCCACTGACTGTTTGTTTCAGAAGTCAGAATAATGTCTGAGTTTCTTGTTTGAGAAAATAGAATATCGACATTAGCCGTAGTTCCCCGTTCTTCCAGTTCAGGAAGGCCACTTGTAATTATTTTACAACAACAACAACCATATGCGCCAGGTCTTGATTGAAATTGAATATATATTCTGATTTTTAGAATGTAACTTAGTGAAGGCAGGAATATTTGATAAATAAAATACCGATCCGCGTTTGGGTGCGTAAAACGGTGGATATTTATTTCAGAATTTCACAGTAATCCACATTTTTTCTTGTTGCCAAATTATAATAATGGGTAATTATAGTAATTATAAACGGTGCCGATTCATACTACTACTAGAACAATAACATAAATAATAATTATAACAGCTTGTCGTTATTACTATTAGTGTTTTGTCTTGTTTATTGTTTAAGATGTATTCGTTAAACTGAAGGAAAATTTATTAAGCTAAACGTATTAAGTATCATTTGTATTCAACCCTTGCTTTACTAGAAAACAAGATGCTCCACTCATTTGAACTTGATTGTTGTAAACTTGTAATGAAATGGATGTTACTTTAAGAAACGAAACATTTCTGCTTATTCTGACAAGGATAAGAACACGTCATCCTTTCCGGGAAGTGTACGAATCACCCTGGCTTTAGCGTAATATTGTGATGGTTGGGAAGTGGCAAAATATATCGGATCACGGAACCATCCGTCAACAAAGCAGATTACTTGATTAAGCACAGGTATCTTACCAACTGGAAAAAAAACCGAAGGTCAATATGGATAATTTGCACTTTCGATCTGAGTGACATCGCATTCCAGTAAGGCGAGAAATATGCCTCATCCTTCCACTTTGGCTAACAACGTTTATGAAGAAGTTACTCTCACAGAAATATCTCATCTTGAACCAATTGCAGAGTGTTTATTATCTTTACTGTGGTTTTTAATTGTTTTATTTAAATTTCTTTTTTAAAACGTTTTTAACGCATATCGCTTCTGTAACCATTTCAAAGTTTAGAATGCAAGACCGTTCCTTGTTATTACTGTGTTCAATGGCAGCCGTTAGAGTATAGCAGTCATTTTTACTGGCGTTTTTCTTTTTCCGGGTTGATTTTGATTTTCGTAGAAGCCCATCGTGAGTGTCTCCCCGATAGCAATCGTGAAACCTGAACAAAATAAGAAACCCGTTTACGATTGCTCAAGCTAGGCTTGTTTTTAATTACCGTTACTATTCAGATTATATTGACAATGCTGAATGGTGCTCCTATGACGAAATAGTAGTGTCTAAAAACTCAGTCCTCTATACTTATAGTAAATGTAGTTGTTTAGGTTTTAAATCAGCTAACATGGATGGATTAAAGTAGGCCTTCAGTGCATGCTTGTACTTCGACCTGTTACCATAAAATTATGAAATTAGCTCTCTCGATGACATTTGGTTTACCGGCTTTCATTTAAAGAGACTAATGATGACATTGCTGTATTGTTTGCGGTAAATGATTGACAATGTTGACATAATTTTCAATACTAAATATTGTGTACTGTTTTAAACTAAAATCAAATCGTTACTGATTTCGTTACAAATCGTTTCCTCCAAATCATGGGCCGTTTAGTTTCATTCAGGAACTTCAAACAGCTATGTCCTTTACGTGAACCATAATAGCGACATTGAAAAGAAAAGGGGAAAAAAAAGTACCAAGACAAAAGAATCAGGCAAAAATGAGATGTAGATATAAATATAGCTTCAGTGACTCAGCAGATTCAAAGCCATAGTGAAGCCAATGGTCAATGGTTACGCAGTTGTTACGAGTGATGCGGCCTACTTTAAATAGTAGTTTGTAGTTTTCCTTACTACATTTGTGCCATTCAGAGTGGTAGAAGTCATGGTTATTTAAAAGTCAAGTTAAATCCGCCCAGCCTCCCCCTGCGCTCACTCTTGAGTGCTGACCAGATTGCTGTATACTTGTTTACAGGGCTGTTCCCATAGCAGCAGCCTCCCACCTAATGGACTTTCACTTCAGGCATTCAGCCGGCAAATGGGAAGCCGTGTACAGGACTCCCAAGGACTTTAATATCGGTTTGGTTCAAACAGGGGAATTTCTTAGGGAGCGAATATGCAACTAGTGTCCAAAAGTATAATCCAGATAGATAACATACTTCTTAAGATGTTTTTGTGTAAGGAGCCAAAGTTAAACCATAGAAAGTTAGAATTATGTTGATTTGAAATTGAAGCTTCATTGTAACTCAAACAACAAAATTATTTTCCAACCCCTAAATATCTACTAGCAAAACATAGTAAAATAAAAGCTTCTGGAACTTTCTAGAAACTACTGTATCATTGAGCCCCTTTTTGCCAAAAGGGAATAAAAGGAGGTAACACAGCAGCAAGGAAATCCTTCAGTAAAATGATGGTAAAGGCCAGGTAATTTCTTTTTAAGTGCAGAGAAAGAGTCAATGATCTTCACAAGTTGGGTGATGGTCAGTCACAAGAAGCTTTATCTACTATTTAACACTAAAGTGTCCATCATAAGTGGCCATGGCAACTGGAGCAGTTGCTATCTTTCCAGGAAGAAAAAAGGAAGTATATTGTCACAACACGCTGTGAGAAAAATGATATGTGAGGTAACCACAAATCCAAGGCTGAAAGTTTGAGATCTTTGAGACAGTCTAGCATCCTCAGTGCACAACATGGAGAAAACTATAATTTGATGCTGACTACATGAATATGAGTTGCAAGGAAAAAGCCATTCCTGAAGGCTCAACATAAAAATTATGTATTATTAAGTAGTTCACAAAAAGAAAACTAAGAAATCTGGTGGAGGTGGAGAAAATATCTTTTGTGGTAGGGTCAAAAATCCGTAAGGAAATATGCCACCACCTAAAACACTACACACATCTTCGCAGTGTGGTCAAACCAAAAGTATACAAAGTTGCTGGGCTGTGAGACATTTGTGTTTCATTGTTTTTTAAATATCACTCCTTTCTGTGGCGAAGTTAGTTTGGAGAATATTTATAAAATATTAAACAATAATTTTCTTTCTGTTAAATCATGTTACTGGTTACATTTAACAATGGTATGAGTAAATATGGAAGGCACTGTACTGAAAGTAAAACTTGACTGAAAACATTATACATTACATCATGTGGAATTGGTTTCCGTCAGTATTCTCGGGGATATCTATTGCCTGTTCTGTAAAAACCTGCTGTGCTGGTTTAAAAAAATCACCAATTTGTTTAGGGAATTCAGGAGCATATAGTCTAAATTTATCTTTGGGATGTACTTAGGACAGAAGTACTCAATCCTGGTCCTTGCAGGCCACAGTGTCTGTAGGTATTTGGTTCCAGTACACCCCTTACTTGTTTAATTGGAGTCATTATTCAGATTTAATTTGATTTCACTTGGTGTTCTCAGGGAAAAATCAGATACTAATTGAGTAGTATCGGCAATGACAAAAACCTAAATCTTTAGACAAGAAGTCTAAATGGTGAGCTAATAAATAGAGCTTTTGAATGTACAAATATAACACATGCTTACTCTGTCCTACCTTTGCAAAATGATACACAGTTGTGGTCTGTACTTATGTTCCAAAATGATACACAGTTGTGGTCTGTACTTATGTTCCAAAATGATACACAGTTGTGGTCTGTAATTATGTTCCAAAATGTATGCTGGAGCCACGTTGTTTTTGCTATGATTTATTTTATTGAAAATGTGTGATTGAAAATGTCCTGTCAATCATCTCATGAAACCAAAACGCATATCTTCCATTACCAACAGGCACTTTTGTAATAATGTGGCCAGTTTTTTCGCCTTTTAAACTTTATTTAATCAAACGCCTTAGGGTCATGACTATTTACCAACTAACTCCATTCTTAGCTTTGCCATATTGTAACTACACTTAAATGACAGTCAATCTAATACATTTTAAGGGAATAGTGTTATAATGCAAAACAATATGGTCCTAAATATTGTGCAAATAATAACTACCCTACCAGAAATATTGTCTCAATCACATTTTGAAGGTTATACAACTGGGCTTAAAAGTATAATTATTAAACTTGTCGTTGGCTGACTTGGCTACCATGCGGCTTGGAGCTATATTTTCATAATTGGAGGTAAAATTCTTTGGTTTGCATCTCTGTATAATCCAAAGCTCTTTCGTATCCCAAAAACTTGTAGTAATTTTGGCTAAAGTAAATACTTTCAGTAAAATTCATAATGATATAACATAACACGTTAATTTGTCATTTAAGAACTAAACAACTATATTTAAGTAGGCCTATTCCAGGAAAATGTGAAATGTAAATCTCAAAAGCCAGACAGTATATGTCACTGTTTTACTGACCGTGCAGTTGGTTTGAGCAGGGTACTGTTTCCAGTAATCTGCTCTCTTACAATCGGTTGACCTTTTTCTGTTATCATGCGGATGACTTCATATCAAACAAATCACGTGATTCGCAGCTATTTATTATTGATACAAAATTTACAGTAGTGGTCTCATGAAATCGTGAGCCAATCTGATTGTCCTCGTATGGCGACGTCATCACACCCTTGCGTGGTGTGAGAGCTTCTTGAGTCATCACGCTAAGTGATCTCAGGTTAACGGTAGCAGCAGAAAGGCAAAATAAGGAACACTTAAGTGTACTGGTGTCTGATCACCGAAGAATCTCTTGCTTCACAAAATAGTTTTAGCACTCAGATGCTGTGCTTCCTCAACTGGGGTCACAAACAGATGAATTTAGTTTACGAAAGGAACTTCACACATTTGCTACGCAGTTCATGCAGATAACATAAGTTAGGTAAAAAGGGTAGCGATGAATTTATCGAAACTTGATCTAAAAACTGTCGCAGGCATAGCATTTCATTCAAATGACCATCCACCTGACCACGTTACGTTTTCATCTTTGTGAAACTGGTTTCGAACGTTTTAGTTACCTCGTGACATAAGATGCTGGCATGAGTCATTCTGAGAGGTTGGATAAGCAGACACTAGATTTGAGTGAGTCACGCTTATGATTCAGCAACATTGTTGTTCAAAAACAACAACATTTCATTGTTTAAGAAATTTACTTAAACAATAAAATAACCGTTTTTGCATAAATACAGTACAAATGCACGTTGTCGTATTGGCACGAATTGAAAAATCAAAGAAATAGATTTGCATACATATTTGGAAACGATGTAAACAAATAATATACTTTAATTGTATCTTGTGCCGTTTCACATATATTAATTTTTTAACGGTATAAGTAAGAGTAAACAAACAATAAAGCCCATACATTTAACTGTAAGTATACTGCCCTGACTACAGTTTGTTCAAGAATATTATCTTCATTAACAAAACACGTTCAATAAAGTAAGGGGACAGAGTTATTGTGTTATTGGGTTGTTTCTGTTTTTCAGTTTATTGGAGTGTGACTGACAAGTTTTCACATGGTACCACTCCAAGTGCTATGGAATTGTAAAAACTCACTGGACAGCTTCGCAGACCATCGTCATGTGATGGGGATTTCCTGTTTGCCAAACGCCACAAAGAGCACAGTCATGTGATAAAAAGTGTGAGTTCAGCTTTTGGAGGACATCGTCATTGTTGCTCAGCACATTTATTTGCTATGTAAGACTATGGTTGTATTACCTTTGAAACACTGTTAACTATATAGAACGACTGGAGCACATTTATCTTCTGCATGCCTCCACAAATATATATTGTAAATTGAATTACCAGAAAGAATGGACTCTTTCTTTGTTTTCCTACTGCTGCTATGTACAGCAATACAGTATCTTTTTGTTAACCTCCCACAGAGCAATGAAGGCTGTTGGTATCAGGAAGTCATTAAGTAAAAACAGTCCTTTTCAGACTGCCCATGACTCATAGGGCACCAGTAAATGCTAACGACACTAGTCAATAATGACATATAACTTTAGAATTTGTTTTTGTAATTGTTCATTGTCTGGTTTTATTTTGTATAATGGAAGTGATTTTTTCCATTGATCTTGCAGTTACCATATAGAAGAGGCGATTGTTGCACTCGCCCTAGATAGCACACTTCATATTTATTCATGCCCAGAATAAACAGGAGGAGAAAAAAAAAATTGTCTGGTGCTAGCCATCTTCAGCTTTTCTGGAGTGTTTTCCTTGCCCCTCTTCCTGGCATGGGGGTGATAAGCTGTGGCCAATCTGAAGAGTCCTATCGTCTCCCCTGTAGTCCTGGCAGCTAGAACCAAAAACGAACCAGCTGTAGTGGTTGGCATTTCCACGGAAGTGTTGAAGCCCCTGACTGATCACTTTATTATCTAGTTTTATGTATACCTGCCATTATGTATACCTGCCATTTTCCGGGAATTATCTCGGCTAACTTTGGGGTCAGATAATTCAGTTAAGCATGTATTTGTAGCCAGGGAACCATGGTTTTGGGAAAAGGGCCCTGGTACGCGTTAGTGAGCTGTTGTTGCTTCTAGACCTTTCCACTTCACATCTGTCAGCAACAGAAATCCGCTAATTCAAAGCGGGAGTCCACGTGCTTTTGGCCACGTAGTGTAAGCACCTGCAAGTTAAATTATACTCGAGCTGGAGTGAAACTTAATATTCATCCTTTAGGGGGTAATCGCCAACAGTAAACCTGATATGAACTGCTTAATTGAAAAGCAATAGCCCAAGCACACGGGGTTTGCCATTTGCTATGGGTGGCTCATTGAACTCAGCTCTAAATGCTAGACTAGAGAGGTCGCAAAAGTGCACAAACTACACAGAATTATTGATCAATAAAAAGATTATCTTTATTGGAAAATTCCTAGTTTTCAAGCCTTCTGTTCAAGATTTGATCCCAGGCCTTTCCTGGAGGAAAGGCCATCAGTTTCTGAAAACACCAGCATTTTTGAATGATCAGAATGTCAAAATATGCTATTCAGGGACCTACTGCAAAGTAAGTTTAAGGACAATTATCACTGCAGTGTATTGACTGGTACGGGAAAGCTGAACATCGGTGTAATAATACGGAATCATTACATGGCAACACACTGACCTCTAGTGTATCAAAAGAAGAACTACTTTAAGGATTCATTACAATGTATTTCTTCGTGTAATAAAGGGTTTTAACAACATTAATCCCCCCCCCCCCCCCCCAGTTTGAAAGCAATTGATCCCTTAAATTGAAAATAATTGTCTAACATCTTTTTGTCAGGAGCTGATGTCATAATTACACTACCTGAGAATTAATCAAGCTTCAGGCATCTACTGATGAGACACAAAAAGTCAATGATGAGATTTGATAATGGCTTTTGAATAACAGCCCCACTGAAGAAGTCACTTAGTGGCCCTTTGTAATTGCACCGAGTTGGAAAAACCTTAGCTATAAAATTAGACGTCTAGAAAGTTAGACAGGGTAAAGCTTAAGCAACTTCCTGGCAGTGGATACAAGCAATTACAAATACATAAGCCAGGCTTTGATTCAGTTAAGACTGATAAACACACAATCAAGAGTGCCGGTTTTCTTAGGGCTTAGTGTACTAAATGAGATGCAACCATTTACATGGTTCAAGTCTAATGTAAAAATAAATTGTTTGGAAGTCTTACTGAGACAATTGTGGTCAGTTTTATTTGGAAATATAAACAAATTAGTCAATATAACCCCTGGGCTAAACATTTGGATGAAAAATGTTGGGCAAGTTCAAACAAAATGATGGTCATCATCCTTGCTTTTACAACTCTGAGAATGTTACTCGTAGTGATTAATCACTACTGGGATTTATCCGTAATGTTAACATCATCATCCTAAAACCACATCTTACAAACCAAAGCAAACTAACGCTTATCAACATCCTTTGATCATTATGGAGAGGCCAGTGCAAACTGAACGCCAGAGAGCATAAGAGTTTTGATGAAAATGGAAATGCCACTAGACCTACGCAAACAGAATCCTTTAGATTGCAGTTCCATTATGTGTAAGGTATTTTAAAAAACATGCGACACCATAATGGTAGTAGATGGCAGTACAGTAGATTCTTCCCATCCAAAGGCCAAACACTGATGGTCATCTTAGTGATCCCAGAAAGGGCAGCATGATGACATGGGACGTTGATCTTGGTTGGTCTTAGCGTTACAGGCTTTGTACACTGCTGGCAGCTTCAACACCTAAATCTCTATAACGAACGCGGTAGTGTGTACATACTACAGGAACAAAAGGAGAGGGAAATGCGTTGTTATGTCACTGTTTACAGGCATTCCGATAGAGGCAGTCACCTGCAGAGAGGGGGCAGATGAGGCAGAACAGACCAGGATGATCAGGAATCCCAACAGGATTACCCAGGATTTCAGCACTACCTTGATGCTCAGGGGTCCCCTCACGTCCTGAGAAGCCAACGGAGGCGCGAAACTCTTACATTCCCTATCAAAGACTTCTTACAACAAGGACACGACGTGGCGACTCCTGTGCTTCACCCTGCAGTGGTCAAGTCCCCACAGCGGTGAAGATTGAAACGTACCGGGGGGTGGGGGGTGGGGGGGCAAGGTAGTCAACCCAAGTTACACAGGGTACGCCTCAATGAGAAAAGTGTTGGGAACACAAAAGGTGTACTAGCCATTGACATGTCTCTACCCTCTGCACTCTTGCAGTCATTTCTGCAGTTCATGGGGGTTGCTGAAGGCTTCGTACACATTAGCAGAAAAATCCTTCACCTGCTCAATCATCAGAAGATCCTGCAAACAGAAATGAAAAAACATTTTTTACTTCTTAAAAATGAATAATTCCTCAGACATTTTTCACAGACAGTGTACTGTAAATGAGTTTCTCACCTGGACAAAGTGACTTGGTATTTCACTACATATAGAGTGAATCTGTCCGTTGACAATGGGTATAATTTTTGCCAGCGGCAGACTGACATGAGATAGACTGTAAGAGGAAAAATTGTAGTAAAAAACAGGCAGAGGAAAAAGAAAACAACCTTTTTGTCCATCAGTATCTAACTGTATCATACATGTGCAATTCTTTCATAAGTCTATAAATTAAACTACACGTTACCCGCATTCACATTCTTGTATTATAACAAAAAAAAAAAAAAACACCCATATCTGCACTCAATTTATAAACAAAATGTATATGAAACAAATATAGATGTAACCAGTAGTGATTCAGAACTAATGCAAAGCTTCAACAAATAGATCCTTGTCACAGAACGGCACCCGGCCGGCACTTTGGCCGTTCCTCCACAAAGTTGAGAGAGTCAGAACCACCAACCTATCTAGTGTGCTGCTGTGGGTGGAGGCAGACGGCGGCGGCCGGAAGAACTCGGACATGTTGTCCAGGAAACGGCTGAATCCGCGGATCAGGCAGGTATTGAGGACAGTGCAGAAGTCCGGACTAGAGGCCAGGGAGAGACGCGGTTCAGTAAGACCTCGCGCCTCGCACGCGACGTCACAGCTTGCTCAGGGCTGCGTTTTCAAAAGGCTCTCATCAGAGCGTTATTAGCAAGGGCAGGTGGACAAAGCAGCAAGTGAGAGCCTGAGAAACGTGCAACGTTTGTGTGTATACATGTATATATATATATATATATATATATATATATATATATGTGTGTGTGTATCAATTCAATAGAATTAAGCAGAAAGAGCAGTACGTCAGGTGCACAGGGAAGGCTGGGGTTACCTTTCCAGCATATCTCTGGTTTCATTCAGCAGCTTCAACGTCGCAACGTCTTTTTCAGTTAGACCACAGGCCTGTCCGCACAAACACATTCAACAGTCCGTTTCAAACCTCACAAAGTCAAGGCTGTCAAAAAAGTGCTTAAGCCAACATTCAACCCCCCCCAGTAAAGAGTTTATGGATTTCAAGTAATTTCTTTCAAAATTACAACCTCAGTTTCTCCACTTGGGATTTTAACCTATAATTCCCTGGTCACAGTTTCTGTGCCTTACCCACCGCACTACATTCTATTCGGTGACGGCTGTTGAGAAATACAATTACATACAGGAATGTGCAAAAGTCTTAAGCACGTCTAAAATAATTCTGTAGAGTGAGGATTCTTTCAAAAATAATTAAATGAAAAGTTTCTGGGTTAAAAAAAAAAAAAACACTAAAAAAATATAAAGGGCAGTAAACTAAAAAAATCTATATTTGGTGTGACCACCTTTTGCCTTTAAAACTGCATCAATTCTCATAGGCACACTGTCTTTGGAAAATTGGCAGATTGTTCCAAGCATCTTGGAGAACTTTCCACAGACTTTGGCTGTCTCGCTTGCTTCCGTCTGTCTATGTAATACCAGACAGCCTCGATGATGTTGAGATCAGGGCTCTGTGGAGGTTGTTGCAGAACCCCTACTTCTTTAGGAAAATGAATGTCAGGAAATCTAAAAATGGCCTTTTCTACTGACACGCTAATGCAGCAGACAAAAAATAAACATCAAAGCCTACATTAATGTAAAAAGCTAGGGTGCCCAAGACTGCACAGTCTGCACAGTACAGTACAATCCTGGATAACTTTCGCCATCTTTAATCCCTATTAAGTCAATTTTTACACAATAACTGCAGTGTAACAATAACTATTCTGAGGCAGCCACTGCTCCTCAGCAATTCCATAGTTTCTGAAGTGTGTGCACAGTGGCCAAGAAGTAGGTATATAGTTGCATACCTAAGACCGTCTTTTTACGGCAGATGATGTTGGCTGGTAAACAGACCGACGACCACTTAGGATTTAAGTCGAATCCACCAAAGAGTAAAAATCCCGTCCTGACATATACTGTTCATAGCTCTTTTAAGAGGCAGGCTAGGAGCCGTCAATGGTGTTTTTAGGACCAGACTTTTTACCTGAGCCGCCAGCGTGTTCTCCTCGTCTGGCATCATGTACCAGGAGAGAGGCATTCGCATGGAGATCCCATTGCCCACCTCCACCAGGGTCCTTATCTGCTCCAGGTACTGCTCCAGGTCATGTAGCGAGAGGCTCTGTTTCAGGGAGATTCTGCAGATCAAAAGGCCACACACACACACACACACACACAAAACGCGGTTACTTTCCCCTGAAGGACCATGTTACCATGGCAACAGTTTCCCGATAATGACTGTTATTAGTGCAAGGCTCTCCTCACCCGCCTAGGACACTCTGTACTGCTTTTTTCACCACAGTCATCAGTTCATTTAACCCTTTGGAAAGAGAAGACGGCGCAAACCATTTATCCAAACCAGTCAGAAAAATATTTGTTTTTATATGGTCAGATTTACTTCAAGTAACACAAAAACAGAATTATGCAATTATCCACAATTATGCACAATACTTTCTAAAGTCACAACAAAAACCAACAGTCCTGCGGGTTTTATATGACAAAAATGCAGTAGATGGTGACTTACCATCTCCCAAGAGGTGCTGGATGCTGGAGAGGTACTTCTGCTGAACCTCTGGTGGAGCCTGGGGAGTCTGAGAGACACACGGCCAGATAAGGCGTGCCACACTTCCAACCCGCGCACGACCCGACCGGACCCAACCCAGGCCTAAGCTACGCACTTACCTTTCCGTTCTTTCCAACGGAATTGTCCAAGTACAGGTAGCCACCGATTATGTTGAGCTGTATGCGGAGGAGGACCACCAACATGCAGGTGCTGTACACTGCAACTATGCTTCGCGTGAAACCTTTCAAAAGAACAGCTTGTCATCAAAAATACACACAAGAAAGGTACAACGGTGAGAAAACGCTTCTGATCGCTTATCCGTGTTAAACAGTGACAACTCTTACTGATAATCTTTAGATCCTCCCAAATCTCAAGTTTATTTGCTGGCCTGTAAGACAGAAAACGCGTGTAAATGCATCACTATTTTTTTTTTTTTTACACATTACATTCTTCATAGCTACCGTTTTCTGTCACGCAGTAACTAATGCATAACATGAACACTCACTTGCTCTTCAGCAGAGTCGTGAGGCTCTCGGAGTTCAGATGTTGTGTGATGGTTTCCCTCAATGTGGGGAGCATGGACAACACTGTAAGACAAACAACTTTGATCAGCTATAGGAGAGCGACAAACGGAGCTTCTTCACAAATTTTATACTTTAAAAAGGTATGTACTCCGTTTATTCCTGGTAACTTTACGATATTTCTGTGTAGTCCCTTCCGAGGGAGCCTGTCACCAAAATTTGGCACATGACACCCGACACCATTTGCTTACGACCGTTTTTTAACATGGTGCGAGTGAAGATGTGCAGGATATCGCCATTACCCGTCATATTGCACGTTCTCTGATTACTCTCGAAGTGGTACTGACGGCGGGCATGGGCAATGTACTCCGCTGCTTCTCGGTCCTGCATCTCTCGGATTTTCCTTTGGGCGTACTTGCCCAAAAGATAGACTCCTAAAGGGATTAAGGGTTAGACGCGTCATCAACCCAGCTGTGCAAATTTTGTTAAAAGTTTTAAAACTTAATCCCCAGACAAATAAACCTGGCTAACGAACATGAAATGGTATACTCAAATAATCCACTAAACAACACACTAACGTGGAAGCCAACTGTTAGCTAGCTGACAAAAAAAGCCAATATAGACATGAGCGGACATGCTACGATATTGCACGATTTAGATGGTAATTTAGCCAATTTAACGTGGCAATTTCATCTAGCTGAAATTAATGCAGCATTGATGGCTGTCCGGCAAATTTAACGACATGTTAGATCTCAACCACAATTAGCAATCCACACGTCATCGATAGCTACCTCCAACGAAAGCCCCAACGAATATAAATTTCCTTTTATGACGCTTGAGAAAACCCCACGTGGACATCAACATTTTCAGATATATCGGGCAGTTTTAATAGCAAAATAAGTCAGTTTTAAGTATTTAACCCAGTCACACACGACATAACCCAATCAGGGCGCTAACAATCCAGTGCAAAGTACAAACTGGCTTGTCGATTTATCTCAACTTCTGCAATCGTCTGAAACTGTCTGAACTGTTCTGCAAACTACGTCGTCCCCCATCGAAACACGACAAAACTATAGTTCCCATATGCTATTCTTTTTGTTAGCCTAGATTATCTTATATCTAATATGAAAAATACAGTTGAAATATATGTATAGCGATTTTTAATGGTGATATTATTTTGGTTAACGCGTACTATATAGGGATATTGAAATAAATGCTATATTTGCGGCAATTGATAAACACATTGACAGCGGACGTTTTATCAGTGTGAGCATGTCGAATAGTTTAGCAAAAATTGTGGATTGACTGGCAGTTTGGAAACAATACTGTATTCGTCAAGCGAGGCCATTATTCCGGGATTGATAAGGATGATAATTATATGGATAATTTAAAGCAGCAAATTTAGTAACATTATCATGCTACTCGGAATTTGTGTGTACTGCGGTAATGTTACTACTTGCTAGTAAGGAATAGTAACCAACCAGTCTGCCAACAACATGGGGACAGAGTCCGTGGGAAATAATGCAGTCTGCAGAGATTTTATTCACCCATCTTCAGTGGAGATAGAGGGTTGGATGCAAAAAGCGTTTGACATGGTAGGCAATGTCCTACTTTCCACACGCACTAATACTCTTACTCCTTGTGTCTCTCCTGTCTTTCGTTGTGAAGAGGACGTCCTCAACTTTTAAACTGTTTCGTAGGCTACAGAGGCTTTCAAAAACGGCGAGGTACCTGTCGGATGCCTCATGGTATATAACAACGAGGTTGTGGGTAAAGGGAGGAATGAAGTGAATGAAACAAAAAATGTAAGTATAACTTAACAAGCAAGTCACGAAGCACCTAAACTATAGCGAGTAGTGCAGACTAGCTCAACATTCTACCTGTCACGAACTAATATTAATGCAATTAGAATAGCAGTTAAGAGTCATTCGAAGTTCATTATATTTTGGACATTGTATGTAGGACAGGTGTGATACAGTGGTTAAGATTTTGGGCATGGCTGTTGTATAGTCTAGCAAGGGACTTAACCTGGATCGCTTCAGCAAATGTCCAGTTGTATAAATGCGTAAAAGGTAAAACTACTACATGCTGGTCGCTTTAAAGACGTGTAAGTTTCCCTGGACAAGAGTGTCCGCCAAAAGACAAAATAATTATAAACTGTGAAAACCTTGTTGTAAGTGTGGCCATTAGTTGTAGTCTTTTGACTACCCTTTTACAACTGGGATGAGACTTTATTTTGAACTTATCTACCTGTGTTATACAGCGTTCACTCTCGTAACTTGAATTATTGCTTATGACTTCAGCATGATAGTTTAATCTATAGGATGTCCACATTGAAATGTAACAACTTTCAATGTATGGCACTGCAAAGTTGTAACATTTTGGTTCTAATATATTGTTCCGAAAACTAAGGCATCTCAGCTCCCACATGGGAAGTTTCTGTGAGGAAGTACAGCCGGGCTCCTCCAATCCGAGTCACCTTCGAGCTTCTTGTTGTTTTTTTTGTTTTTGTTTTTAAACACTGCAGGCTACACAGCTTGCAAAAGAGGTTTAGTGCTGATTGGAGGGAATGCAGGTCCCTCTCCACAGTACTGCAAGCTTGCAGGTGTCCGGGAAGTTGATAGGAGGCGCTTATAGCAACGAGGCAAGATAATACCTGTCGATTTAACCAACCTGGGTTCAAACAAGCAAACTCAGCCAATCGGCAGGCCCGGAATAACGTTTTAAGCAAAATCAAGTGTTCATTATTTTATGCACAGGGAATGGTATTCACATTTACATTGTTCTCATGTACTATAACAAGAATATTATGGCCGCAAGGCACAAGTGTGGCTTGGATAGAGCTAGACTAAATCCTTTTCTTGGTGTGTTTTCAGGCCACTCGACATGCCGAGATGGTGGGTTTGGACCAGGTGTTGGAATGGTGTTCCCGGAAGGACAGGGACCCCAAGGAAGTGCTGGCGCAGACCGTCCTCTATGTTACAGTGGAGCCTTGCATCATGTGTGCCGGGGCCCTGCGATTAATGAGTATCCTGGTAGCTGTTACTGCGGGTCTATTTGTCTACTGGGCCTTGATGAATAATCTTTACACAGTGTAGCTTGTAGCAGACTGGGGCATCCCTGGTCAAGGAGTGATTGGACAAATAGTCACAGAAATGTTTTGTTTAGTAAGAGGTAATCCCTTCTTTCTAAAGTTCTCAGGTGTTGTTTTCTACCAATGAGAATAATTTTTGGAGAATAAAAAGCAAAATTCCATCCCGTCACTGAACATTGTGGCTTTGACGTCAGCACAAGAGTTTTGTTGAACAGATGGTAGACTGTGCCTGAACTGCATGACAGACATCCCTCTGGTGGTTTATGGGTGTAAAAACGAGAGGTTTGGCGGCTGTGGATCCGTGCTGGATATCCCTGGGGGTGATCTGCCAAACACTGGAGCACCGTTCAAGGTATAGAACTCTGGTCGCCTCACAGGCCCGAAAGTACTCGCTGTGTGCCCGTTGCCAAATGTCAGCCTTGCCTGTCCAAATGTTCTTTAATGATCCTATCACTTTTCTAGTTAACACAGCGATGCATTTCAGAAATTCTGATTGGTTTTAACAAACTTTAACGAGTTTCTAAACGCATGTCGTCTAAACGGCGTTACTGTTCCCCTCTAAATGTCTTTCAGTGTATCTCTGGCTTCAGAGCGGAGGAAGCCGTGGAGATGTTGAAGTCGTTTTATAAACAAGAAAACCCCAACGGTAGGGGTCTGTCCATCCATCCTTACATTTAGTTTCCAATGCCAGTCTCATTCAGAGCATCGCAGACAGCCAAAATAAAGGATAAAAATAGGCACATTTACCAAGAGACGGTAAACAAGAGTAGTGAATTTGTCAGGATCCAGTCCGTTTAAATAAAAAAAAGAAACTGTTCAGTGATGAAATGGTTAATGTAATAAATTGCGTTTCAAAAACAAGGAAACCCTGAATGGTGTAAAGCGCCACAAATGACTGCTCCAATGTACTAGCACCAACATATTCTGCACGCTGTCTATATGAGTGTTATAAAAGCAATATTGCCTGAGCAAGTTACATCAGGCTGCAATACATTTCAGTAGTCAGGTAATAACACTGAAGTGCCTCTTTTGTGACTCGCTCGTGTTTTTGGTGTAATTACATACAAATGATCAATAGTTTAGCACCCAGGTAAGCAAATATCCTTTATGCGTGTTTTTCAGCTTGTTATGGATATTGAAAAACCCAAGCTCCTAATTCTTAGGGAGAATAAGCATTGCTTTTTTTGTTCAGGGTGAATGTATGTCTGTGTGATGGCAACTAGCTTTTTCTCCCAAATTTTCTTTCTTAGCCCCTAAGCCCAAAGTAAGAAAGGACTGACAGGTCGTGGAGCTGACAAGTCTGCCTGTGTCCAGCAGAGGGCTCTGGTCATTCAGCAATGAAGCTATGGAGCTTCTAAGGAAAAGCTGTCCTGTTTTTACACTGTCTGAAGGCTGCTTTGAGTGGTCTTTTTAAACGATTATCATTTACTGAAATGTTACAAATGGATATTTTCTGTCAAATTCCGAGTTTATCTCTGTTGACCTATGCCATGCCTGTAACAAAATAGTATGTGTGATATTAAACTTTGTTAAAAAAACATTATGAATCCTTTTTTTTTTTAAATCTATAGGCTATAAGAGTCCTATTCAACTAACATTACGGTTCTTTTCTGTTTAGTCAGTCATTTTACCTTCTGTGTGTTCCTCCCTATCCTGTCCCTGCTGTTCCTGCGTTACTGCCAGCACGCTGCACAGTTCCAGGGGACAGCTGTATCGCACCACCCCGTGCTTGGGAAGTCTCCAAACGCAGAGAGCGGCGTATGTGCTTTGGCCGCGAGGCACTGAGGTTTCTGCTGGTCATCGCGTCACTGTTGGTGACCGGCTCCGCTCCGTCGTTGTCTCCTCATGACGGAGGAGAGGCCCCAGGAGAGGCCCCAGGAGAGGCCCCTGGAGAGGCCCCTGGAGAGGCCCCAGGAGAGGCCCCAGGAGTGGCTTGTGGCCTTCCCTGCTCATGGGGTGGATTCTGCCAACGGGGTGGGGCTTCTTATGCTTTGACACTTTCTTTTAGTATCCTTTTCATTCATCAAAGTGTCGTAATGTACTTTTGAAATGACTTGATTTGAACTCTTCTCCACGCTCCTTTTTAGGTGCTCACTCTGCCATGGAAACACAACATCGAAACTCTCCTCATGTTTCAAACAGGAGGGGCAGGAACCCGGCTTTTGTTAATCGCACTCACCAAGGCTGTGTGTTCTGGCGGCGGCGGCGGCGGCGGCACAGGCAATTAAAGCTGAATTCATGGCGTCACCATGTTGACGGAGCGTGACAAGGGCGCCGCACTGGTTGCCTGGGACTGTCCGAGCCCTGTCAGGGCACCCCGTGCACCCCGGCTTGAGTTTCGCATGAAGGGGAACGCGGACGTCCCAAAAACAAACCGAAGCAGCACAACGCTCAGCGCAGGTTCTACAGTGGGCAAGGAAGTAGTATCCCAGACGGGAATTCCTGTAGCAACCCACGAGAAAGGCACTTAACCTGAGTTGCTTGAACAAATATTCAGCAGCATAAATGGGGCAAAGCCTCTTTGGAAAGTGAAGATAAATGAGTGTAGCAATGTAACTTTGTGCCCCAGCTCTCCCAGCATCCGCGGTTTTGGCGCCCGATGTAGCCAACCGCTAAACCCTGTGGGCTGATCACTCTGAAAGACAGGATACGGGGCCTGCGGATGCATCAGCCAACGTCTCAATGCGGGCGCAAGTGATGTTCCGCTGTGTGCGAGGCAAAGCGAAGGCTACCCCCAACGCATGTAGCCAGTTTTTCCTGCACGTGTCACATGTTTAGGCGAGCTCCATGGTAGCTGAACTTGCATTGCCACATCACAATTGCTTAAACCACCAAAACCACAACCAGTTAGCCGTTTTATTTAGATGATCGAATCAGTGCGACGGTAAATCGAGCTAGGTCACTCTGCTGTGAACCATGGCATGCCGTGCGATAGCTGTAAAATGTGACTCTGCCGTGACGAACGTCAGTAGCCTATATAGACTGATGTGGTAGGTCTCTGGACTGTCATAGGCGGGGCCGTACTAATGGACTCTTGGGGGAATTCCGTCACTTAAATTCAGCTGTTTAAACCAATTACTGATTGTAGAAGAATTTGTTAGAATGTGCAAAAAGTCAAGGAAGTTTTCCCTGGGTGGCTTATGGGTTTGTGAACGCCTGTAAGGGTAGACAGCTGCTTTTCTTCTGTAATGCAGTTACTCGTTTCAAGTCTTCTCCCCCATGTCTCTACGATGGCTAAATACTACTTATTAGTTTGCGTGTGTGTGTTTTTGTTATTAATCAAATCTGTGCTGAAAAAGCATGAGATAAAACGATTAAATGTGTGTCCTGCACCAGCTATTTCATGCGAGATTTCCCGCCTGCTGCTTTATTTAAACTGAACAGGCAACTCCGATGCATGTTAATTAGCTCTCCCGACTGGGCCCGATCTGAGGGTAACTGTGGTGGTGACCGTTGGCATCATTGGCAAGGGGTTTGGGACGGAGACATGAGTGGAGAGGTAGGGATTTTAGAAGCAACATCGTTGTTGTGCCAAAAACTTAAGCCTAATACCTCCAAGGCGTCAGTTTTTCAGCACAACAGGTCATATGGTAAAACCAGAGTTTCTGGTCCCCTTTTCAGGACTGTGACTAGCTGTGCGTGTGCTGTACGTATTCTTCAAGTCACGTTACATAACCTGAGCCACAAAAATACTTCTTTCTTATTAATATGCTAATATATGCAGTCACAATCTTCAAAATGTATTCAATTTGTCACCTCCACGAGGGGTACCTACAGTGTTAATGAGAAGTCTAAGAAGTGTCATTCCTGAGTTAGCAGGCTGCCAGAAAGTGTCAACAAGCGTGCAGACTCAAATAAGACCAAAATATATAACAAACAACCCAATGAGCAAGATATCAGTTTTTGACAGTTAAATAGCCTGAAAGCAAAACCTTGTCAAGTATCCCTATTTCAGTTTCAGTTTAAATATATTTTTTATTTGGTTCTACATAAGAAACATTTCATTTTCCATTCAACAAACCTGGCAGGTAGGGAAAACGGTTGCGAGAATGGCTGTCTAAATAAAAATCATACGATGGGCAAATAACTTGGATGGGGCAGAGGTTTGGCTGAGAGGTAGCCTGAAAATGTAAGACGTGTTAATGTGATCCCCCCGCTCCTCCAAAACAGCCAAACGATAAAAAAAACAAAAAACTGGTTTGTAAATGACAATGCAGACGTTGATCACATTCATTTTGACTTACCTGTCAGTTTCTGTGGCTCCCCCCACAGATTACTGGTTTCCCTGATGTTGACTTACGTTGCAATATATATTTTACATACAGCAACAGTCCACACCACATAAGTCGGCATCAAGCATATATATATAGATATATATATATATATATATATATCTTTATATATATGTAGTCATTATTCAAAAGGTTATTGTGACACTGCTAAAACTAGCTCCTGCTCCATAGAACTGGAATGTGTGTGTTTCTCGTTAAGCGCTCATTCTTTGCTGTGGAATTGTTATGTTTGGGTACTGCTGGGTTGGACCGGGCTGGAAATGCCAGAGAAAATATAGGACAAACTATAAATCACAAAAAGGGGCGATTTATCTACATAACTTAGCAGCCGCCCCACCTATCCCGGCAAGTTTCCAGCATTGCGTAAGGGAAGGCGACGCCGCTACCAAACTGGCTTCTCTCAGCTTGCTGCTACCTAGCAACTCCGGTTGGTTTCCCGGTCGATGCTGTGAGAAGGGACATGCCTCTCCTACCAGCTGGGTGGCAAAGGTTGGAGTCGGAGGAGACCAGTCTTACTTCAGCACCCTCCCCGAGTGCATTGGCAGAATTTGTAGCGAGGAGTCAAGGTTCATTAGAACAACTGGAAATTTCAAATTGGGGAGTAGAGTAAAGACCAGTAAAAAGGCCCAGCGATTAGAAGAAGAAGAAGAAGAAGAAGAAGATGATGAAGAATAAGTAGAAGAAGTAGATGAAGTTGAAGAAGACGAAGAAGTAGATGAAGATGAAGATGAAGAAGAAGAAGAAGAAAAAACAAGCCAGTGGAGGAACAGGTTCCTTTACGCCTCACCTCCACGGAGTACTTGCACTCTGACTTTTATTGGAAGACCATACAGCAAAACCGCAGCAGTCAAAACGGAGAAAGTCATACAATACCCTTTATACAAAAACCTAATAAATAAAGCAGCTTTAGCCTTCTCTCTCAGTCTGGCTGTCCTAGAACAGTACATTCCACCATACAGCTGTGAAAGACACTACCTAACCATGAAAAGGCTACTATTCACATTGCCGAAGACTTTTCCGGTGGGGGAAATATATCTAATTCTCATTGAAAGCGTTCCTTATTCCTGGCAAAGAACGTAAGCATCTTCAGATAAATATTATACCCGTAAAGAAAAGATAACGTAATAGGAGACATTAACAACAGGCATTCAAAGAGAACCGTTTAAACACCCAGGTATTAACATAATGGCTACAGGGTTATACTTGAATCAACAGATCCTTCCCACAGCGAAGAGAGTCCTCCAACTGTCATTGAAAGGTTGTATTTATTTTTCAATGACAACCTCTAAGTGTTCACTGTTCACTGAGTTTGAGACCAAGCTCAATTAGAATGAAAAAAATCAAGTTCACTGTTCCCAGAAACTTATTTAAATAAGACTTCCTTTGGCCCAGGTAAAGTTCTCTTTACAGCCCTCCGAGCGCTCGGTTTGGACGTCTAGAGTGGTAGTCAGTCTCTTCCTTGACCATCCTGGATTTCAGTCTGTTTTGGGTTTGTCAGAGTCAGGGTCACCTGGATGGCAGAAGAGAAAAATATTAAAGTCCCAATATGAAATTCATTACCTGGAGGCACAACCGTTTGTCCATATAAATGGTTTTATTATCCTGCAGGTGACATGGATATCCTGCATGGTCAGCAGTTACAGCACCTTACAGTGGAATGGATTCTAACATAGCTCGTAGCTAGCAGATATGGTTGACTGAAGCCAATTACTTTGAAGTCTTTATCACACAGAGGAGACCTGCTAGACTGGTGGCCCGCATCTCCACTTTCCCATTGGCCTACATAGCACTACTCTCTGCACTGGAATCAACAAAGCAGATCAAAAGAAAGCAGCAAGGTAACCGCCGCTAAAAATTCTTTAAGCGGTTTGTGGGTGGGTGTCTAACAGGAGGAGACGGAGTGGGATTTGGTGTCTATGGCAGTTGGGTAGCCCCACTCCTCTCCCCTTTCTGCTCCCCATCTGTTCTAAGTAGCAGCAGGTCATTCTCCTCCCACGGTCCTTGCTGTCTGCATGGTTAGTGCGAATCCACAGGAGAAAAACCAAAGGCTCTGAATTGTCGAAGATGTTCTTAGGAATGAATCCCTGCGTGGAGCCTGTTTCTAACGCTCCAATGCTGCTCTGGCAAAGCGGTTCTCGGAACTGGTACCATGAATGGTTTGAATTTCTTACTGCAGTCTCAGAGCAACAATGATCTGCTATGAGTTATTTGTGAGGGGTGGGCCTATAGTAACACAAGGATAAACACATATGCTTTATATTACAGTAAAATCAACATCAACATTAGTACTCAATTATTTAAGAAGGTGCTCAGATATGGCCCTTGAAAAGGACAATAATCAAGTAATGTCAGACTGATGTACGAATGATACTGAGATTAAAACTGATTCAGTAATGCTAATTAAATATGAAGCAGGCAGGGACTACAAAAGCACGTACAACAGACTCTCGGGGCCAGGACTGAGAGGTACTGGTCTAAGCGGATGGGAGGTGGGAGGTAATGGAGAGATGAGTTTGGTAGAGGGAAGTTGCGTGGCGAAGGCTTACATCTGGAAGAGTCCCAGATGTAGCTGTTGAGGATTTCCCCGAGGACATAGTAGACACTGATCAGGGCCGTCATGGAGGAGAAGAAGGTCACCTTGGCCAGCGTACCGATGTGCTCCAGCAGAGGGTACACCCACACGCCCGCCACATGGTGGACCCAGCACATCCTGCGGGGGCAGAGACAGGAGAGAGGGAGAAAGAGAGAGAGAGAGACTGCATTGGCGCCCACAGAACATCTGTCTCCTCAGGCAGGGGGCTGGGTGAATGCTTCCTCCTACAGTGTGACACTGCGAACTAGCTCACCTGTAGTTCTGACTGCCTCAGTGTCAGCGTAGTCTCTGGCTAAGGCGGTTTAAATCTATCTAATTGGTTTCAGGTTCTAATTGCAGGGGGCGACGTTGCTATTGTACTGTTTAAAAATTTCATCAGAATCCCCCATTTTTAAGGGTCATAAATGTGTTAAGTTTAAAATTATACACTAAATAAGTCACTCTTGTTAGCTTGGTGGTTTAATTTGAAACATTTTCCTTCCGCTCTGTTCACCAGACATTTCAGAAGTGTTTTAGACATGCAGTGACATCCACACAGGATGGATATAGTAAGCACCAAGTGCTCGGAACGAGCACCAAGTAAGGCATGTCAAACTAAGCTTCCTGTGAGAGGGTTAGAGGGTTCCCTAATCTCGGCTGTGTGTTTTCCCTCATTTGGAGTTGTCTGTGGCAGTCCTCCACGCTGAGCTGTCATCTTCGCGTGCTTAAGGGCAGCATCTGATCCCTCTGGAATTGTGCACAGATCAGGGATATGTCCTAAAACAAAGCCAGTCAAGGGACGAGCCGGAACCCCGCGGAGGATCTGACGGCTGTCTTGGAACGGCTCTGCAAGGCAGACTGCAGACGCAGGTTCCATGCCTACTGGTTCTGCATAAGAAAGTCTGCCCCACAAACCTGAGCGATGAGATCCTTTTTTAATCCTCTTAATTTCGAGTGGGGATTTAGAGCTGAGAGAGAGATGCTTTTCCGTGACACCTTGGACCGGTTTACCACTGGTTGAGGTTCTGGATTCTCCTCAGTGATGTTGAACCAGCTCCAGTTTTTATGTCACTGGCTTAAATTCACAAACAGAATGGAGGAAGATGGAATGGCCCCCCTGGGTACAGTTCGAACTGTAGTGTCCCAAAAGAAACGGTGTTGCTCAGAAACCCTAGACTATTTATACATCATATTTTTTTCCTAAAATGGCAATATAAAAATGTACATTTACATAAATGATGGATTTCTTCCATATTAATTTCTGTTTTTTTACATTCAGGATTTTATCGCCAATAGCTTTTACTGGATTTCGCCACTAGAGACCACCAGAGGATAACATCTGAGTTGAATACACACACATTTATGTATAATCTATTGGTAAAATTAAAAAAAAATTTCACACCTGGGCTTGACTTTGGAAAAAAGTACATAGACATCACCAAAGTTGAAGGCCTAATTATATCTGTAGCTATAGATTTTACACTAACAAGTTTTACACTAATGCAATGTGTTGCAATCAAGGCATCTCCACGTACCTGCTTAACACAGCACTAAGTTGGAGTTCATTATGACCGCAGGTTAGCCGGCTGCTATTGAAATACCAGTACAATACAACATTTTCTCAAACTGAGAATGATTTTGCCACTAACAACACCTATGAACAACCCAGCATTTAGGGTACACAGCTTTGTATATTTCCTGGCTTGGTTCAGATGCCTGATCTTTCGTTGGATGAATAATGCCCAGTTTCCACACTGATCAAGAACAGCGGAGAGTGGAGAGTGAATAGATCTTACCATAGAACATACCCCACTGCAAAGCTGCACACAGCCAGCAGTCCCCAGGGCCTGCTGGGATACTGATGGTGCGTTGTCCTCATCTCAATTAAGATGAAGGGAAGCACAGTAGTGTGCTGGGGGAAAAAAACAGAAGGAAATTGTAACAACAACAACAACCCCGTTTAGCATTCTGATTCAGAAACGTGTTTGGAAGAGAAACCTTATATTCTGGATGATGATATACAATTTTATATTTTACTGCTCAACCTTACCTGAATTTTTTTTTTTTCTTACCTTAACAATAATTCAGATGTCATGATTCAAACATTTCAAAAGGGTTTTGCTGCTATCAGTCAGCCTAGGCCAGAAAAATCAGATTTCCACAATACAACTAATGTACGATTAGAGAAAGGTTGAAAAACATAAACACAGAATCACGCACAAGTTTCATCCGGCAGTCTTCCTCCTTTTCCGATAGACCCCTGACATTTCATTCAATAATTCAGGAATCTGCCTGCTTCACCTCCTGATGGTAAACTTGTCAGATGTGTCGAAAAGTAATGGCTTTTTATACAATGTCCTATCTTTGTTTGCACTTGTAATATTTAAGATGTGCACGCTTTGGGTGTAAAAGCAAACGTGTTTACAGAGGTGGATCAAGGCAAAAAAAAAAAAAAAATTACGAAAAAGATTAGCTATAAATTCCTTTAACATTTGCTAAGTGGGCCATGGAGTGACATTATTTTCACTGCATAATTTTACAGCGCTACCTCTGCACACTGCTAATATACATGCATTAAACCGGCACACATTACTGCCAAAGCCGGATCCAACTTGCTATTTTGATAAAGGAATAAGTGGCAAACCTGACATTTCCACACAAATCTGGTCCTTTTACTTCCATCAATGCGTATGACTCATGCACTTTAGCTTCTATAGACCACCAGCTTGCTCGGAATAACAGGGTTACATAAAGCAAAAAAAATCTACTTGAACATAAAAAAGATAATAATAGCACGACTGTCTCACCCAAGGAATCATGGGAAGTTCAGGTTTAGGGGTGCCGTACCAAAGTTTGGTGCTGGGGACCGGCTCCGGTTTGGCAGGCCTTTGTTTGGAAGCCCTGATTGAGGCTGAATGGCCGTAGAAGTGCTTTATGTGAATTGCGGCTAATTGCAATTTTGCAATTTTGAAATTGCAAAATTGAAGTTGGCGCGGACACTCGCTCCATCAATAAGCAGCGGCCACTCGGGAGACCTCCACTGTGAAGCTGTCTGCCATCGTGAGGTTTTGAGAAACGCAACGCAAGCTGTGAGCGACTCCAGCTTGGTCCATTACGAAACTTTACGTAAATAAAGTGGGATGAGAAACTGACTAAGTGATCCGGTTAAAGACGGAAAGCCAGTGGACGTTAGCGCACTAGCAGAGACGTGGTGTGCCCTAGGGGCCTTCACTTAACCAGCCGCTCAGCCTCTAATGTTCCCTGCCAGAGGCCTTAAAGAGGCAGAGGTGGGGTTACGTCCTAGTGCAGCTCGTCTTCCTCCCGCTGGGATTTCTGCCTCCCCGAGTCGTCACCAGGTGGCGCCCTTTGGAAGTTACAGACCCACGAGGTCACTCAACAACGTCAATCTCACCCCAAATGACCCAAAGTTAAGTTTAGAAAAATACAACACAATTATTTCTCGTGATGTGGACATGGTATTCTTAAAGCAACTAAAACATAACAATAAAATAACCAAGCACTTCCAGTGTGAAAAGTGCGGGGGGAAAAAAAACCCCCGGTGGGTCTGAAAGAAAAAAGTCCCGCCTCGCTGTAAAAAGAACACTTTACAGACACCTGATGCACTGAGGGACCACCCAACAGTAGGCTCTGAATCACACTGCCCCGTTTCCCGGATCTGTACAGACTGTTCCCAAGGACCACAGTGTGGCAGGCAGATCCGCACAGCTGTCTGCACTCGAGACCTCGTCTTATTACCGGTCATTCCTCGACAGTGACATAAGAGATCTCCAGCGTTGTTATTGGTTGGCAAGATTCTGTCAGACCTTCTCAAAACACAGCTTTTGAACCATCCAAAGAAAACGCTGATTTTATTAAAAAAAAGAAAAGAAAAAAAGTTACATTTGTCAATGATTTGATGACAGGCTGTTTAAACTGAGTATTGACTGTAGCCCCTACGTGCAAAAAAGGACAGATTATAGAAAGACTGTTGCTGGGAGCTTGTTTTGATGCATACCCTATGGGCACTTAAAAAAATAAAATAAAATTCCCAGCAGAGATGGGTCTTAACAGGACAGCCACATTTATTTTTATTTTTGTCAGGGTTTACAGTCTAAAATGACTTGATATGCTCCCTCCCACCCCAGAGTATGGCCAGTGATTACTCAGGCCTGGCATGCTTGAAATGCAAATGAAATCTTCCCAGGTTGATTAAGGTGACTCATTTGGTTTTTAATTGTCAAGACGATTACCGAGCACGGAGTAACGGGGGAAACATCTCGTGGGGAGTGTCTCGGTGGAGCGGCACTCCAGCGCGGCGGACAGGAAACCTTAACCATTTTGCATGAAGAGAGGCACTTGCCGCGAAGCACAGCAGAAGAGGCTTTCGGAGAAACCCAGTTCTGGGCAGAGACGAACCCTTCCTGCTCGTGGCCAGGGAAATGGGTCTTCTGAAAACACTCAACAACGGAGAGGGAGGGGTTTGTTTTTGCTGCTGCGCTTCTTATTGTGTATTAGTGCCTCCTATACGAAGTACAAATAAGTCTCAATGCTACAATAAATTTGTTTTATTGAGAAGACCTGACTAGGACAGGGTGGGATGGGGGAAGTTTTAAATGACACACAAGCGTCCTGTGGTGTGACAGTGTCAATGCAGCCAACAGAGATAAGCTTACACACACAAAACAAACACAGTCCCCAAGAGCCAGAACCACACAATACTCCCAAACTACCTCCCCTCAGTAATCAAACTTAATCTGTTTTGACTGACCATATGAAAATCTGTTCAGCGAGGGGCTTTGCGCTCTTACAGATCTCTGCCAGCGCTCATTAATTCATGAAGCACTATGGTCTATCGTTTTCGTCCAGTTCAATCATGGGCAGGCGCCTTCATCCAAAACAACATACCCTGGAACTCCTTCCAGATCGTTTACTGTTTTTTGTCCATCAGAGAGCAACTAGGGTGAGGTTAGTTGCTCACGGCTGTGGCAGCTGTATCCTCAGTTGGGACGTGAACCCAACACCCCGCGGTTGTTGGATTTTGGAACTGTACCACACTGCTGCCTGTCACCACATTTTGGCACACTGAAATTAAATGCACATTGTGTGGGTCTGATTGTGCATTAAACTGTAGAGCTTCGCTGCAGTGCAGAGTGCACAAGGGATACCATTAAAACCCCAAATTCTGTCCGCACAACAAGACAACAACAAGCCTTGTTATAGAATATAGATAGATTCATCCGGAAGGGGCTGAAATCCTTTAGGGTTTCTCAGATAGTGTGAGGGAGGGATGAGCGACAAACAGAACTGGTTAGAGGGCGGGAAAAGGTACAAACGAATACCATGTGCCCCCCAAGCCCACAGCGCGAGTGACACAATGCCAAGGTTAAACAGGCGCTAAGCAGAACAACGTAGGGAAAACTGTCTTATCCTAGAGTCTCTGCTAAGTGTCATTTCACAAGTGTCGCTTCTTCAACCACCGAGTCCCCAAACTGACAGCGTCAGACAGTGCAGAGGGGCGACCCAGGGGCCCGACCCTGCCCGACCTCGGTTGAGTACGGACAGGCCTGCACGCACACGGCATTGTGGGGGATCGCGTTAGGTTGGGATGACAGAGAGGGCGATCCCAAGGTCGGGTATCACGTTTCCCTCCCCCAACCGCCTCCGGCTGCAACGGGACCTCGCACGCCGCCTCGTCCTCGCGGGCTCATGACACTGTGGTCATAATCCCTGTCAACAAAGCCATCCCCGGAAAATGCCAAGAGGGCTTTTTCATTCCCGTTAGCAATGCCCACGTCGATGAAGAGTAACAGCTCACGCCCCTCTATCCAACTGGACTTACACTAACGGTTACAGACACAGCAAATGTAATTTAATTTTATCCGCTTACCCAGGATGCCAAGTTTCCCAGTCGAGTCTGATTTTAGCATCTTCTGTGACCCCCCGTGATAATTGTTTGTGGCAGGCCCCTTTCTCAACCCTAAGCCACTAACCACCAGGGCGAGGAGCTCTGAGAACACAAGAGCTCTGTGGCTTGGCAGGGGGACACTAACCCCATCCATGGAAAATCCCCTGTGACAGAGAAGCGCGGTTCTCCCGAACCATCCCTCGCCAAGGACAGCGACCGAAACTGCGAGACACGGGTCAGCTCCCGGATCCGAGCCAACGACTGTTATACGGGAGAATTCATTGTTTTCGCCACTCGTGCTGAAACCTCTGCTCTAGAACTAGAGGGTGGTGGTGGTGGTTGGGGTGGGATGTGAAACTGCCATTTTTTTCGCCGGGACGAGATGAGTAAATATTTTTTCAGTTGTCAAGGACGAGCTAGCGCGGCAGCTATGCGCCCGATTTAATGACGGGGTTTGGACACAGAACCTTCGTGCGGCCACTTTTCCAGACCCACAAAGAGAGCTAACTCCTGAGCGGTAGCGAGATACCTTACACCACCTCGCCTCAGACTCTACTGAAACACAACCGCCTTGAAAAGTGCATGTGCAATTATTGATGTTTTTTTTCCTATTCTTTAAGTAATTCCCCGGCAGTCTGAGAAACCAGAGGAAATAGCCGCTCTGCGCGCACCTCAAAGAGAGAGAAAAAAGGGAGACTGTTTTCGTACAGGGATTCGTTAACATCGAAACACGGTCTTTGTTTTTATTCTTGATCAGGTTGTTCAAGCCTGGAATTTACGCGTCCCCACAGGCTAGCTGACCCGACTAAATGAATCTCTGCCGCTCAGAAATATGCACATCTGCTCCACCGCTTCGGGGACCTGATCTATGTTTTATTTCACTGAAATCCCCCAAATATTCCTCCTCACCCGTTTTTTACACAGTAGAAGGAATAGGCCTTAAATGATTCCACTCCAGTGCCCAGACGTGGAGTGAGACCTGCTGTTAGGGCACTTTCGGGTCAATATTTATCCATCTATTGGAGGGGTGCGGGTTGTTCAACGATATTGGAGAGCAATCGATGACTCTTCGATGAACAACCAACCCGATGGAAGAGGGAGTTTTGACGTGACAACCTCGCCCGGTCTGTGACGAGAGAGATGACAGCCTGCACAGATCGGCTGACCGATAAATCAGGGGCAGGGGCACGACCGGACAAAGTTGAGACTTTTGTGGAGGAGCTGTTAGCTGCTCGGTTGAATTAGCTGGGGTAGCCACTCGCCTCCTTCATCAGTGCCTTTCCTGGGCAACATCCGTGTGTCCCAGAAGGCTGTTCCTGATCCTCATTGACAAGCGAGATCATGTGCCTCACCTAGGGCCTTCAGTGAGGCTACACACACAAGCCGGGTGGCTCAGAAAGCTGTTCCTGATCCTCATTGGCAAGCGAGATCATGTGCCTCACCTGGGGCCTTCGGTGAGGCTACACACACAAGCCAGGTGGCTCAGAAAGCTGTTCCTGATCCTCATTGGCAAGCGAGATCATGTGCCTCACATGGGGCCTTTAGTGAGGCTACACGCACAAGCCGGGTGGCTCAGAAAGCTGTTCCTGATCCTCATTGGCCAGCGAGATCATGTGCCTCACCTGGGGCTTTTAGTGAGGCTACACACACAAGCCGGGTGGCTCAGAAAGCTGTTCCTGATCCTCATTGGCAAGCGAGATCATGTGCCTCACCTGGGGCCTTCAGTGAGGCTACCCACACAAGCCGGGTGGCTCAGAAAGCTGTTCCTGATCCTCATTGGCAAGCGAGATCATGTGCCTCACCTGGGGTCTTCAGTGAGGCTACACGCACAAGCCGGGTGGCTCAGAAAGCTGTTCCTGATCCTCATTGGCAAGCGAGATCATGTGCCTCACCTGGGGTCTTCA
>JAOYSI010070168.1:8964-19648 GCA_025775065.1 Hiodon alosoides
ATCTTACCTCAGCGATATCTTACCTCACTGCCATCTGACCTCACTGCCATCTTACCTCACTGCCATCTTACCTCAGCGATATCTTACCTCACTGCCATCTGACCTCACTGCCATCTTACCTCACTGCCATCTTACCTCAGCACCATCTTACCTCAGCACCATCTTACCTCAGCACCATCTTACCTCGCCATCTCACTTCCTGCCCACTTCCTCTCAGCTGCCCGTGCGTCGAGGAGTGCAGGAGAGCGCTCACAAAAGGAAATAAAAGGAAACTGAAACTGAAACTGAAACGCTTCATTAAATATCCAGCAGTCAAAAAGGCTAAAACTGAAAAGTTGTTTTGGATAAAATTATTTAAGCAAAGTACATAGAAAGTACGTAGTGTGTCTGACCGTGTTTTTTCTTCGTGTTTTTAAATCAAAAGATTTAACTTCGAACCTTATTAGTATAGCAAACGTTATTTCTCTCATTAGAGATGGGTGTCAGATCCAGTCAGATGGTTATCCAGGAAAATAGGCTTTACTCGACTTTTACGTAAAAAAAGAAACATCTGTTCGGCAAAAAAATGTCAAATGCAGAGACGGGACTGCATTTTCCTCCTTTTCCTCCAGGAAACGAGAATGTGGAAGGGCGTGCGGGTCTTAATAAGCCCCTCCTTGTTTTGGCGAAAGCTTCAGTGATCTGTTGATTCCTGGAAGATTACATCACCCAAAGAATTACGGCTCCTTACAGACTGAAAGTTTAATAAGTTATTTTTATTCACTTTACAGAAAATCATGAGACAAAGCACAACGAACCGTCAACAGTCAAAAAGCACCTGATTAAACATCGCTGTATGTTTGCTCTCTCATAAAAGTTACGATTTGCCGTCATTTATGGGGGTAATAATCACGCAAGTTCAAACACACAGGAGAGTCAGGGCAGAGGAGACAAACATATTTAGTAAAATTGGTGGAAAGGCAGAAAGCTCAGAGAGTCTGAACGACTAAAGAAAAGAAAGTTTAGGTGAGGTGAGGACAGCAGCTGTGTTTTGATTACAGATCTCCTCCCGTTCCTGGCCTGAGCAGACTTATAAAATAGTCCAGTCTTGGAACCCCATCCAGCCTTTCTAATTTACAAAGGCCCGTGTTAAAAATGAGAGCTAAACAGAGGAGAAAAATGGCTGCCAAAATCCCATCATCGCAGGAAACAGATGGCCAATCTGACAGACTTTAATAAATGTAGCTAATGAGCCAAAGCTGGACTTTTTAAATCTCTCTTTATCTCCTGCCTTTCTTCCTTGTGTCGTCACCAGGTCTGTAGCGTCCAGCTAAGGAAGCATCCAAGGTGTCTTAACATGGATGCAAAGAGTTAATTCAGCCTGCCATGGACCAGTAGCGTGGCAGGAAAGAGTTCATTCACAGAGCACATGTGACACCTGCCATAAACCAATAGCGTGGCAGGAAAGAGTTAATTCACAGAGCACATGTGACGCCTGCCATAGACCAATAGCGTGGCAGGAAAGAGTTAATTCACAGAGCACATGTGACGCCTGGACCAATGGAGGCTGAAGTGCCGAGTCATCATTACCCACATTTACTCCAGCTTTGTGGGGACCGAGGAGGGGGAATGTGTACACTGATTGGAAAGCCTGCCTGGCTCCTATTTACAGGAATCTTTGTCAAGGTATTTTTAGAGCAATTTCCCAGTTGTTTCCAGTTCAGTAAAGTTTCCAGGTG
Source organism: Hiodon alosoides (assembly GCA_025775065.1). Lineage (NCBI taxonomy): Eukaryota > Metazoa > Chordata > Actinopteri > Hiodontiformes > Hiodontidae > Hiodon > Hiodon alosoides. Next base: position 10,683 of record JAOYSI010070168.1, read on the forward strand.
AATTAGTAGTCAAAGCAAGACAACCTGTATGTGTTTGCGCTCTTACTACAAAATGTTATTGACTAGTATTCTTCAGATCTAGTCAGTAGAATTCACTTGTATTCCAGATTTTTAATCGATTAAAACAAATGCTCTCCTTTAATAATTAAGTATAATTATTATTTGAGGATAATTTGTTTCCAGAAAAAAAACGCTTTGGAAGTAAAAGTAAAATGTATTATCTGTGCTGCACCGAGTTCAGAACCATAACGGCACAGAAAGCTCTCGTTTGCTGTACTATGGGCTTTTCACTCTGTTGTCTCTGAAGTGCCTCAAAAGATATAATGCACTCCAGCAACATCATCTTCATTCACAGGTTAAGAGAGTTAAAAATAATTAAAACAATCGCAGGATTATAAAGAGTCAAAACCACTGCCCCAAACGTAATGCTTCTTGCTTCTAAATTTAAATTTAGCACGGGTTCTTTCCCACCCTCATCTCCTTACACTGGCTGCATACTTCTACCTGCGTTAGCTTGAGAACAATGTCCTATGGAATGGGAATCTCTCAGAGCTATTAAGTTGCTAAGCACATTCTGGAACCATAAAAAATAAATAAAAATAATGTTTTGCAATTTTGTATGTGACAGCGATTCTAACTATGAACAGCGAAAGCTAATTGCCTTTTGCCTTAATGAGAAAGTATGAAGTTAGGGTAAAATACATGCTAAGTGAATAAATGTAAATTATACCAGCGTATGGGCCTCCACCATCCTCTGGAATATTCAGTCATTTTAACCAAATGTGATTATTTATATTTAAAAGACTTCTAATTGGAGAGGCTGAACGCAAGGCGGAAAACAATCGAGTGTGTGTTTGCAAGCTCCCCATCGCTGGCTGGCTGTGTAATTTGATATGATCCACCGAGACTTCACTTACTCAGGCATGCTCCAAAAACACTTCTCATAGATTGCCTTGGGGAGATCGAAGGCACATTTTGTGATTACAGCGCGTCACTCACGTTACTGGAACATTTTTATGCTGAAACTCCTGGGCAGGCAACGTTAACTCAATATGCAGCGACATCGCTTACTTTCTGGCATGTGTTTTATCTAATCGGAAATCATTAGATACTTCCAGCTGTGATTAAAAAAAATAAAAAAGATTCTTTAAGGTGAGTGAGAGCTTTGGGAAGCTTCTGTCACCATGGTAATATGAGATGAGTGACAGGTTTTAATGATTCTATAACGCTGCGATGCGGTCATTTCCTGTTTGTTGTCATTTGTTCTATTATCAATCAATCAATTTATTTTTCATAAAGCACTTTTCACATGTTTCCATGTCACAAAGCCACTTTACAATAAAGGACAACACAAAATTTCCCAGGCCTGACCCCCCAAAAGCATTCCAGTGGCAACAGTGGCAAGGAAAAACTCTCTCGGCTGGCAGGAAGAAACCTTGAGAGGAACCCGGCTTAACTTAACTGTCGCCAGTCAAACCAACCAGCACAATGCTCACCTTTCATTTCCTCTCGCTCGTATCGTTTATGTTGTTGTTATGCATGTGAATAATTCCCTTTATATAATACATTTATCGTGTATACTTAAAAGTTGAAAAATCAGCTTAGCTGCAGATCGAATCAAAAAGTTGTTAAATAATTGCTTCATTAATAATTGACATTTTCAGTAAAGCACATTTTATAGTGTTGTTTCAAAGAATAACAAAAAACAAAAAAATGATTTTATTACAAAACACCTACTTTAGGTTTGTTTGTGGCCTTTAATGATTGGGATTAGGTTAAACTTCTCACATAAAAGGTATTTTGAATGAATCGCTCATTTTAAGTAAAGTAATGGAATACATTTCTTAGTACATCCAGAACCATGTGTCCGGTATTCAGGCACTGATCACAATTTTAAAGCAACCAGCCCAACCCTGACCCTATTAATCTCCTTGGTCTGCTCCTGGCAAATCCGGTTCCAGGTAAAGAGAATCCCTTTTCATGGCAGACAATGTTTGCAATTAATGAAGACAGACAAGGAGTCCTTAGGTCAAGTTTTGCTTAAACAGTGAAATTCCATCTCCTTGTGTAGACACTTGTCCCTGCGACGCAACAGGGCAGGGCCCGGCAGTGTCAGGTACTGTTCAAACCTGCCAGGATTGCTCTTTCGGGCCACATATGGGAGATAGGGTTGCCTGTGACCCTTTTTATTTGCTTCAAAGGTCAGATCGCCGTATCCAGTTCTGAAGAATGTTTCGTGACAATGCCCCCCGGGCCTCCTTTGAAACGGAGAGCCCGACCTACTTCCGAAAGAAAAGTGAGATTTTTATTGTTGATTTTCACTCCCTGAGAAACAACCGATCATTTTACAGGCGAATCTATACGTAGAGAGTTGATACGTATTTGCATAAAATCATTGATAAATAATAAATAAATAAAAGTGATATATATGTATTAGAGATTAAGAAGCAAAATGTATAGAACGCATGACCTACGAGTGACTTTCTCATGGCCTCTAACACTACACTACTCTGTCAAGCAGGAAAGCGTTCTGTCAAAAGGGCAATCATTATGAGTTATGAATTATGAATGATGCTCAGTAACCTCAGACAGGAAACATCAGCCTGCCCACAAGGCAGCGCAGAAAATCCCCGCGAAAACTTTCACTTCTGCTCCCTCCCTTTCGTTTCCCTACGCAGCCATTATTTCAGCTTCTGTGTGCAGTGGGGATTGAAACACCTGCTTGGGCTTTTTTTTATTTAAAAGTGTCGCTTTTGGTGGCACCTGGCTGCTATCAGTGCCAAATCAAAGATCAGAAATCAGCAACCAGTGGAATCGTTCTATCTCGATTACGACTGTGAGCCTCACCGTGCAGAGCTGGGAATTACTGCACACACTGTCTACCACGTCAGAGTGCGGATTGTTCTTGGCATGTCTCGTATTATCGTACTGGCTACCGAAGGGCATGTCTTCGGTGGCAAAGGGATTCAGTGAAAGACATTCGTGGTATTGACAGTTTAAATTTGTTCAATGCATTTCTTATAAATGTATAGAGAGAGACATGCAAAAGGAAATTATGACTGTTGTGGTCACACGTTTCTAGTAAGCTGAACTGTTGTGTGGGTGTAGAGCAGACATCTAGCCCTCTCAGAAGTCCAGCCACTGCTAGTTAGACAGACAGATAGACAAAAAGAATCCAAAATCCAAAATAGTGTGCAATAAGATGCAGTCAAGTCTAGAACAGAGTCTGTCAGTTCGGTGCTGTGGCGTTGTGGAGTCTGGTGGCTGATGGCACAAATGAGCCTCCTAAGCGCTTTGAGGCACGGGGCTGGATTCTTCGGCTGAAACTGCTCCTGAGTTGACTCCACGATGGCTTTCAGCTTTCCTCTCGTCCTCCTCTCAGTCACTGTCTCTACACTGTTCAGTTTCGTCCCCACCACCGAGCTGGCCTTCCTCACCAGCTTGCCGAGTTTGTTGGCGCCACAAGCCCCAGTGCCACCTCCCCAGCACACCACAGCAAATAAAATGACACTGGCCACTACAGACTGGTAGAACATCTGTGGCAGCCTAGTGCACACGCTGAAGGACCTGAGCCTCCTCAGGAAGAACAGCCTGCTCTGTCCTTTCCTGTAGAGGACCTCCGTGTTGTCTGTCCAGTCCAGTTTATTGTTGAGTTGCACCCTCAGGAACTTGTAGGCGTCAACCATCTCTACTCCCTCTCCCCTTTAGTACGACTGGGGAGTGGGGTCTCTTGTTGCGTCTGAAGTCCACCACCAGCTCCTTGGTTTTCCCTGTGTTGAGTTGGAGGTGGTTGCTGCACACCATCTAACTCTCGATTAGTTCTCTGTACTCCTCCTCCCTGTCGTCTGTGATACAGCCGGCGATGGAGGAGTCATCTGAGAACTTCTGGAGGTGGCTCGTTCCAGAGTTGAAGAACTTCTGCTCGTTCCAGAGTTGAAGAACTTCTGGAGGTGGCTCGTTCCAGAGTTGAAGAACTTCTGCTCGTTCCAGAGTTGAAGAACTTCTGGAGGTGGCTCGTTCCAGAGTTGAAGAACTTCTGGAGGTGGCTCGTTCCCGAGTTAAAGCTAAAGTCAGAGGTGTAGAGAGTAAACAGAAATGGTGACTGTACAGTTCCTTGGGGGGTGCCAGTGTTATTTGCTACCACATCTGACAGGCAGCCATGCAGCCTGACATACTGCGGCCTGTCAGTGAGGTAGTCTGTAATCCAGGCCACCAGGTCCTGATCCACCTGCATCACAGAGAGTTTCTCAGCCAGCCGGAGATGCAGGATAGTGTCAAAAGCCCTGGAGAAGTCGAAGAAGATGATCCTCACAGTGCTGCGTGGCTTCTCCAGGTGAGTGTAAGCTCTGTGAAGCAGGTAGATGATGGCATCATTGTGGTTGGTGGAAGTTCTTTGAAAGGAGGTGGGTGCTGGAGAAGACCTGCTCTTTTTATTTTATTTAAATCTCTAAATCTCGTGATCATGAGCCTGAGCCCTGGAAACTCATGTAACGGTGTCGACACAGTGGCCCAGTAACCCAGTGAAACAGCATAGCCTGCTAATAAAGCTTGCAGAAAGCGTTAATTCATCTGCACAACCACATGAATCACGTCGATCCTCGTCGTTAGCTGCTGGAGAGTCATTAGAAGGAATTCTTCATCAGGGTTTTAAAATCCAAGCCAAGCTGAGGACTCAGCCAAGTGGCATGGCTTTAATGAACTCTGTTTCCCCCCCTTAAACGGCGACTCTGAGAACTTAAGCCGCTTGTTATTAAATAAACACTCAAGATCTTTCCAGTTACATCATCCCTAGAGAAACTTTCCGTAGTCCTTTCCTTTCCTTATAGCAGGTTGATGGTAACATGTCCATCCTTTTCATTCGACTTCTGAAGACAAGCTCAGAGAAGCACAAAAACGCGCAGACACTTTAAGCAAGGGAACAATATGAGTGTAATGCCCCTTCTAACTATGGATTTCCCCTGCAGCCCAGCTGAACTTCCTGTTGTGGGTGTGATTGCTTTCAGCGTTCAGAAATACCGAAAGCAATGCGTCTCGGATGACGAGAACGCAGGACAACTCCTCTGACAGAAAGAAAGAACTTTTCTCCTGACTGACCACCAGAAAGGAAAAAATAAGTGAGAAGCGACTGTTGTGTTTTAGCGGCTGTACTTGTAGTCCAGAAGTTAGTTCTTTGTTTGAGAACCTGCAAATGAAATGTAGGGTTAAAACAGAGCTTTAAGTAAGTTTAATGCACTGTTAAAATGTTTATACCTCGTCTTTACAGGAAGCGCTCAGACAGAAACCGAAGAAATGACAACATATATTCACTCGGCTGTGTATTGGTAATGCACATCATTAGTTTGCAATGCAGAAATAACAGAACTGCACTGGATTGGCACTTATCATAAGGCAAAAAGTCAAAGGTCAAAGGTCAAACAAAGGTTTAAAAAATTAAACTAATAATCCTGTAATATGCATATCTACAGACATTGACTGACCATATATTACACATTATAGTAAGCAGTAAACAAAAAAGAATCATTCATATGTACTTCGATGTACTCGAAGTACATTTATAGTATATAGTATAGTATATCTAACATGTCCGAACCAAGCTAGCCATAACATTTCATTAACACCATGTCCAAACCAAGCTAGCCATAACATTTCATTAACACCATGTCCAAAGCGGAGCGACACTGCTATGACCCGGTTCTGATTAAACAGATGGACAGCCAAGCCTTTTTAGACCTGCGGTGGCTCTGTCTGTAGCATGTAGAATTTTAGCGCGCTTTGAGCAGATACGGACTCTTCTGCAACACACTCTGGGGAACTGAGCTAAGACAAATACTCATTCCAGAAGAATTCTCACACCTGCTTCTTTCATTCCCACGTTTCCATGGCAGCATCCAGCTACAAGGCAAAGGACGCCTGTACTAAAATTTTGTCAGTCGTCATGGAGACTGTACTAGTTTACATATACATACATTTTTGTATGACATTACCGGTATTCTAGCTCATACTTTATAATATTGGTTTCTACAAGAAGATAAAATGCTAAAATAGTGACAAGCAAAAATATGTAAAAATACTGTTATTAAATTTTTTTTAATTTCAATTGCCACACACTTTTTATCCACCTATGGATGGAAATCAGCACTGCAGGACTGCAGGTGCACTATGTCATCAGTAGATTACCAACGTCCTACTGTATGCACTGACCCATACACGGATCCATCCCCGGTCTCACGCAGATCCATCCCTCTTAAACACGGATCCATCCCCGGTCTCACGCAGATCCATCCCTCTTAAACACGGATCCATCCCCGGTCTCACGCAGATCCATCCCCGTTAAATACGGATCCATCCCCGGTTTCACACAGATCCATCCCCGTTAAACACGGAGCCATCCCCGTCAAATACGGATCCATCCCCGGTCTCACATGGATCCATCCCCGGTCTCACATGGATCCATCCCTGTTAAATACAGATCTATCCCCGGTCTCACACAGATCTATCCCCGGTCTCACACAGATCTATCCCCGTTAAACACGGATCCATCCTCGGTCACGCGTGCTCAGGTAAAACTCGCTGAAGCTGTGTCTTCTCGCACGCGGCTGTGTCATGGGGCATCCAGATTCCCTGTCTGTGGACACCAGTCCTGGCATTTCATGGCAACACTGTTGAGTTTCACCTGGCTGATTACGTTGGGCGTGGCTCTTCTTTCTCTTTCGTCTGATTCTTTCTGATTCTTTCTGATTCTTTCTGATTCTTTCCGATTCTTTCCGATTCTTTCCGATTCTTTCCGATTCTTTCCGATTCTTTCTGATTCTTTCTCTTTCGTCTGATTCTTTCTGATTCTTTCCGATTCTTTCCGATTCTTTCTCTTTCGTCTGATTCTTTCTGATTCTTTCTGATTCTTTCTGATTCTTTCCGATTCTTTCTGATTCTTTCCGATTCCTTCTGCGTTCTGCATGCAGCGCTGTAACTTGACAGTCTAATACATTTATTAGGGTGTCTCAAACTAGAGTGTCATGACACTGGATGGGTGGACAGTGTTAATATATGCCGCTGTAAATAGGTCACGTTTAAACGTGTATGGATGTCATCAGCACAGCAGTAGAGTTCTGCAGAAACTCCTGAAGAATCAATTCTGACAAACAAACTAACTGGTTCAGTTCAGATCTGGTTGTGCTCCTGAAATACAAATTGTCTTGAGGAGGGCTGGTGTTGAGGAAACAAAGTTGTGTGAGTGTTGGCAGCATTTTGGAAAAGTATCAGTCTTGTTAAAATTCTTCCATCTTATCTATGCCACATCCTTTTTTAAACAGTTGAGCTGTGGGTTTGAGCTCTGATGCCAATCGCGCAGATAGCTTGTTGCTATGGCAATTTTGGCTTTGGTGTTGCCTTTGTATTCTATTTAAACAAAAAGATGCTGTTGCTAATGGCAAACAGACCAAAGGTCCCAGAATGCATTGTATTTACAAGATTCCCTAGGCAAGCAGACACACACTGAGGTTTATCGCTGTTCTGACAGTCTACGAAAAGACTGCTTTGTTAATTAATTCATAGTTAATATTATTTTATTAACTAAATAATATCATGATTTTCACCCGTGTTGCTCTTGTGCGTTAATATTTTATGTAGAAATTCTGACAAACACTAAGCAAAAATGTGATTCTGCTGTTTATGCTGAGCATGGTGTAAAAATATTCTGTAGAATAACTATCAGAAAATTTCAAATGAAGAGACTGTGACCAATGGTATTTTCAATGTTTTTTCTTCAAAAGATTTTGGAGACTACCTCCAGTCTCATATTTCCAACGCAGATTTATCATGGTCAATTTCAAAACAGAAATTGACAAGAAGACAAGAAGAATGCAATTGAATATCAAAATATTTCAGTGATTTGATTGCTAACCCCATGCTAACTCATACACAGTACTACTCTTGACATATGTAAATATGTGTGTGTGTGTTTAACATAAACATTGACATTAAGCGTTTTCCAAGAAATGCATACCACAAAATAAAACCGTACAAAATGCTATTGCGAGGATGCCACCATTTACTCATGTCTAAAAATGTGGTGCAGAAGGACCAAACTTCTGGGGTAAAATATATCCATATTATTATTTAAACAGCAGGTGTTTCCATTCGTTTCCATTCATGGCCAGACTGTTCAGATTTCCCTCATTAAAGATGATTCAATTACTGTCATTAAAGGGTCTTATCCCCTTAATTAGAGGGTTAGGGTTAGAGCTATGCCTACAGGTGGGTTCAGCATAATTTGTGGATCAATAAAACAGGTTTATTACATTTTTTTTTTAAATATACAACCTTATCCCAGGAACGTGAAAATAGTCATGTGTTTACAAAGGTCATGCAACCATGTTTCATGCTGGTACACCATATTTTGAAAATATCAAATTTCGAAGATTAGGGTGAATAATGGTCATTGTGTTACCCTGAAAAGAATATCGTCTGGTTTTTCACAAGATAGAGCCAGAACCCTAAATTGTGATCACTTAGGAACCTTTTTTTGTTAAGAGGGACAAGAATTACCCTACTTTTTAAATGTATTTGACCTATCATTGACTTTCACACGATAGTTTTTAAACATTTATGACGAGAATGACTTAATGAGGTTTAATGAATCGCCTCATTTTGGTGGTAATGCGTTTCACCAAGTCTATTGTATCTGCAGCTGTCTGTTCTGCGTTTCACCAAGTCTATGCTATCTGCAGCTGTCTGTTCTGCGTTTCACCAAGTCTATGCTATCTGCAGCTGTCTGTTCTGCGCTTCACCAAGTCTATGCTATCTGCAGCTGTCTGTTCTGCATTTCACCAAGTCTATGCTATCTGCGGCTGTCTGTTCTGCGTTTCACCAAGTCTATGCTATCTGCAGCTGTCTGTTCTGCGTTTCACCAAGTCTATGCTATCTGCAGCTGTCTGTTCTGCGTTTCACCAAGTCTATGCTATCTGCAG
>JAOYSI010070179.1:0-22305 GCA_025775065.1 Hiodon alosoides
CCAAAAAATCAAATTTATTTTTTCATTTTTACTGGCGGGTTTTTTTTTTCCCCCCAACAAACCCCCTTTACCCCCGCCACCGTGGTTTAACCCCCCCCCCCCCCCCCCCCCTCTGCCAAGTATACATGAGAGTCTGCCAATAATATTGGACTGTTGTGCCAAAATAAAAAAAATAAAAAAAAATTTGCAGAGCTGCTATGGGACAAACCCATAGGAGTGAGTCGAGACCACCATAGCGAGCCCACTAGACATTCCACGGGACTCGAGTATTCACTTCAAAACATTAAAAGGACCCATGGGAGGAGGAAATGTCGCGATTTGCTTTCGGTCTGGACACCTCGCGCCTCCACTGCTAAAATTTAGTGTGTTGTAGGGACACACACATCTGGGTCGGGTTTTTCATTTTTGTTTACGATAGAACACTTTCATGCTTACAAGGCAGGTGGTACATGCCCAACACGCTACCCATGGCGTCAATTACAAGCACATTGCACTGAGCTCGTGTGGAAAAAAAAACACAACAAATCGACACCTTAATCAGATCCTTATATTTTTTCCCTTTGTGATTTGTTGACACATGCCTTTGTTTTCTCAGGGTGGAGAATCCACCTGCATCTGAGCTTTTAATCTAAGAGCCAGATTGACGGATGACTCCGCTCTGAGTCATCAGTGGACCTTCCTCACCACTTAGCTCACTATCCGTTCATTGGCTTTTAACAGCAAAAAAGGCCTCTCTTTGCAGGCACAGATGAAAACTAAATGGGGAGACAATAATTGTCAATGGATGAATCAGAACTACACAATGTCATTTCAAAAGCCAGCCTACTTCAAGACAAACTGCTTTCACTGACAGTATTTAGAGTATAATCAGGACTGCAATTAACTAAGGTAAAACTGCAGTCAGAAATGATCCAATGTAAACAATTACCTTTTCAAAATGACAGAATATTTGTCTTCCAGTAGTTCTACTGGTGGTTGCACATTTGCAAAGGCAAAGGTTATGTTTATGTCGAGCAGGAATCCAATGTGTGAGTTGGATTTAGATTTGTGAATGAAAATGAAAACAATTACTTTGTTTCTACAGTGGAAGTCATTTCAAATCCTATCTTTTTGTTTGACATACTTTTCCCCCAAATCAATCACGGGCATTGCACACATATCTAAATAAGAAAAGCCATCAATTGCTAAATAAAAATGTATGCAATAAAAAGCTGTTAACGGTACCTACTGAAGATTTGTTTTTTAGGAATGAAGTTGTATTTAAATCATTAAAAAATAAATAAAAATAAATAAAAATTGGAAAAATATATATATATATTTTATTATTCAGTAACATAGGTCTTGGTTTGGAATTAAATCACAGGGAAAAAACAAATAACTATTCTCTACAGGAAGTAGCATCACACAGACGTCTATTAAAAACTCTTAAGTTGAGGAAGCACCAGATTGTGCAGTCAGTTGTGTGATCATGACTCTCTGCAGCTTTGCTTTAAAGGGCTATGGGGAAAACCGCTTGTTTTTTTCCCCCACTCAGTCTGCCTGCCTTCCTGCTGACACAATAGTTCTGCAATATTGATTTCACTTCTTGTTTTCCAGTGTGATTTCTGTGTAAACAACGGCCAGCTCAAGTCCTCACTTCCAAACTGCACAAATTCCGCTTTTAAGGCCTATGGTCCGTAATACGCGCTGTGCGGGTGGCCTGTGTGCAGAGGGGATGCTCGGGGATTGCCTGATTTCTTCAGTACCTAAGATATTGATTATCTACTTAAATTAACATGTTACATTCAGTACTGTGTTCAGCGCAACTTAGATAAATCAACACGTTCAGCTCAGTTAATGATTACTAGATTCAAACTAAATATGACATCCCTTTGTTTGCAAGTTGTAGGTGAGAAACTGACAAAGCATTTGACAGACCAAAAATCAAATTTATATAGGAAAGCTGAAAGACGTCTTGTAAACTTTGGGAAAATAGTCGGCTCAGTCTTTCACATTAATACATTATTATATCGTGCAATTGACGAAGCAAGTTTAGGTTAACCAGTACATTTTAATTGTTGAGTGACAGCATGCCTGTCAATATTGTCCCACGCACTTTATTGTTTATCTGGTGACGGTGACGCGATACTGCAGATCCTGAAGTTACGTCATTATTCTCTCGCGAGTTTATGGAAAGCTACCCAGACGCTTTCTCTCACCCCCCACCCCCCTTTCCACGCCCCAGTGCGCTGTGGGATAGTGGCAGTATAAAGTATATCCTCCCTCGGAGATAGATAAGAAGCCAAGCCTGGAGAGGGATGAAGATGGCGGACGCCAAGCAAAAAAGGAACGAACAGTTGAAACGGTGGCTGGGCTCGGAGACAGACCTCGAGCCGCCGATACTGAAGAAGAAGAAGACAAAGGTTAAATTCGACGATGGCGCCGTCTTTTTAGCCGCCTGCTCAAGCGGCGATACCGAAGAGGTTCTCAGAATGCTGGACCGGGGTGCTGACATCAACTACGCCAATGTGGACGGTCTCACCGCCCTTCATCAGGTCTGATTCGCTAACTCACTAATACTTCAGTAGGCTTAGATATTTGTTTACCATAACGTCAAAACGCGAATCCCAAGGGATACAATTTCACATTGTTTACCTAGCGCGCCAGGCGGAACCGACACAGATCTATGGCCGATCGTTGAGGTTGTTGTGCTGGTTGAAATGAAGGGAAAGACGAAAAAATGCCAAAATCACTTTATTGATTGAGTTATCTGTGATAAAGATACTTGCTGTCTTCATGAGATATAAAATGGAAAGGCAAAACATTTTTTAATTCGTGTGGTATGGTTGGTTAGCCGAATGTAGCTTGACGGCTAATGTTATGTCAGACTCCACTGAGTCAAACCTACGATGAGGAAGAGTGCTTGGGCGGTGTAGTCTCGATCAGTCTACAGTCTTGCTGCTGCTGCTGTTGGCTAGTATTTGTTGTTGAGATGTGCGAATATTGTTTGCTACAAATCGAAACCGTATACATTTTGTACGTGTTGCAAGTACTTGTCAGTCAAAGTAAAATGGGTTCGCGTTAGGTCGGCTGTCTCAATCCATGACCGACCTAGCACGTACCCTGCAAATCCCGGAAAACGTTTGTATTTTATGTTCGATCTGTTGTGTATTGACAAGAAAATGACCGAAAGTTAAATGAGTCAAAGGCGATTTAAGTCAAGCTGAAATTAATCGGCACGACAATCCCCGAAGACCGTTCATTGGTACCTCTCGCTGACGTCCTCTTATTTGGTCTTGTGTGGAATGGGTGCATTATCTCCAGGAATATTTTTAGCTGTCCATCTATGCCGCAGTCATGTCGAAAAAGCAAGGGACGTCTGTATTGCGCGAGAATAAAGGGAAATAATAATGGTTGTACATTTGTATTTACTGGCACGATTAAATTCTTTGTTTATGAAAACTTGAGTGTTTGTAAATATGTCTGAATGGGTTGGGTTGTTGAAATTTCATGAAGCGAACTGGTATCTGAGGTGGCAGGAATAGAAAAGTTGGGTTTTACAGTACAATGAGCTGGGTCGAATGTGTGGACCGCCGGGTTGTTTGCGTTAGAAATGACTAGGCATATTATACCCCTGCGTGTGTTGACATGTGCTTTACCGATACTCACTGTATAGGGTGTATTTACCCCGCACATATACAATTGATTTGCTGAAATTATTTACTTATTACATTAAACGGTGCATTTCTACATTCCTTTATCTTATTCGGGGGTTATGTTTGAAGAAGCTCTTGATTGAACTGATTGACCGCTTGCTTCTGTCACCCCAAAAATTCTCTAATGTAAGCATTTCCCCTTGCTAGGAATAAATATGAAATCTGTACACTTTTAAAAATAATAAATCTCAATGTAATTACAGACTTTTAGTAAGCAATACGACATTTGGTTACTGGTGTTTTTCCAAGACACCCCAAAAGTAAACACACTGAATTGGTTATTTGGAATGGACTATTCCAGCAACAGCTTGGGGGTAGTAAAGGTTGTCATGCACAGGTTTGTTTAAAATAATATTATTACTGCGGCCGTCCAGTGTGTAACATCCCTGGAATTGGCCGTCTGAAGTGAAACTCTGGATATCTAGACTGCTTATAGGGGAGAGGCTCTTTCAGTTCAACAGGCTATGTGACAGAAGTCCTGGTCTAGAGACTAGTTTAATCAAGGAAGTAATTTTTGTTCATTGTCTAAAACAGTGAAGCTGTTATCTTGGCTAATATACCATATGCTCATATTTTGCGCTAGCATGGTGGTTTAAAACATAATCGAGGCATTTTTATAATTTACAGACACTTTCATTTTTTCAGTTGTTTGTCTGGGAACCAAAGTGTATGAGTGAACCGTAACGACAGATGCAGATGGTACACTGAACATGAGCTGAGATGTGAGCTGACAATAGGTGTAGCTCTCGCATACCTGTGTTTAGAACAATGCTAAACACATGCGTGGTTTGTTTTATTAAGTGCTGTAGAGATTATACGCCTTCTCGCCGAGTAACACCGAGAGCCATGTAATTGCAAATATCCAAAGTCCAGGCATAACCATTTTTAGTTTCCTTTTTTTTTTTTTGGATCATTTGAGAATTTTGTAGTTAGTTGTGAAAGAGAAATTTCACAAGTTGGACCTAGAAACATCAACTAAATACAAATGAAAAGAAGTCAGTCAATATTATATACACTAATGACCAACACGTGTAGCATACATTTAAAAAAATGTTTTGGATTTGGAGATACATTTTTATTACTACCGCCTCATTCATGCCATAATACTGATTTCATTGTGTATTCAGTCTTGTTTTTAAGTTAACTTGGCACCTTATGGAGTAGCCATCGCGGGTGCGCCATGTGTACATTGAGTATACCGCGTGAACCCTGTGTGCTCTTTGGGAGAACTCCTGCACATCTTCAGAACTTGAACCTTGGCACCAGTTTTGCTCATTGTCCAGGTCCTGTTTGCGGACACGCTTTATGCCGCTGTGGGGAATCGCGGCGCGCTTTATGCCGCTGTGGGGAATCGCGGCGCGCTTTATGCCGCTGTGGGGAATCGCGACGCGCTTTATGTCGCTGTGGGGAATCGACATGCTTTGTTGCAGTGGATTGGCGTGTCCTGGGATTTAGCAGTTGCCGGACTTGAGGTATGCTGTGTTGGGCCACAAGTAGTCAGCCCTCCAGGCAGATTCCAGGCTCTGAAGAAGTTCTTTTTCCACTGGAACTTGTTTTTTATTTTGTGCGTTTTCTCGTCATTGACAGAAGTGCTTTTAAAAAAAAGTCTTGCTCATCTGCCTGGGTTGAATGTGTGCTCTGATTTCTGTGGCCCAAAGTGCAGGAGACCACCAATGCGGAACCGTGCTGTAGACCTTGGGCTGAAGGCCAGAAAGAGGGTGAGAGAAGGCCACGCAGAGATCTGTGCTTGACGCGCTAATCCTGGGATTTTTTCCCCCGCGAGGTCCGACCCAGGGCTGGTTTGTTTCGGCCCAGGTGGACTCATTTCTCCTTAGCCAGACCTCCCTCGGGGGACATGTTGCCACTTCTGTCAGGTTTGTCACGAAGTTCTGCCCGTCGGGCCCAGCGGATCATCTTCAGGAATCTCCCCACCTGAGGCAGCAGAGCCCAGCTGTTTAGGAGGTGCCAGAACGGCTGTTGCCACTCAGTGAGATTAGCCTATTTATGGACCCTGGTTGGGGTGGCCTACATTGCAATAGTAATTAAATGAACAGCACTTAATGAATTTGAATAGGTTGTCATTTCACTCCTGTTTTTACTGTGGAAATGAACGTCCTAATTTTATCAGAAGGAAGAAAATGCACGGAATTGTTATAGATTTTGGACGGCCGTCTGCTACCCTTTTGAAGGTTCAGAAAAATTTAAGCTTTGAAACGCTGTTGGCCTCTGGAGTGTTGATGATTCACTTGGGAACAGAGCAATAGGCTGCTTCGGAAAGCAGTGTGACGTATCATAAAGTTGCTCTTTTTATTTTTACACCGCCCCTCTCCACCAGCGTTGCTCTCATGCCCAGGCGCCTGCGCGTAGTGCCACGCTCTGCTGCACTGTGGGTCAGCATGTCGCTATAGATGGCACTATAACGCGGGGAGAGGAGTCACTCCGCGGCGAGGTTCTGGCCCCCAACCAGGGCTGATGTCGGCCCGTGAGTCACTCGCCGTTGATCAAACGCAACAAAAAACGTTATAACGACGCTGAAGCAGCGCTGCCGGTGCCTGTGGTGTTGCTGTGCGTGAGGCACCTGCTGCCTGCTCCAGCTTGAGGCTGGGCTGTTGTTCGCATGCCGTGTAAGATGTCCGGAAAAACATCTTGGATATTTTGGGAGATCTTGTTACTCAACAAAGTTATTATCTTGTGGTATGCAGTTACGTATGTAAAGTCTATTTGATTCAATGCATTTTCAATTAAAAGGCAATTTGACAACCCCCTCCCGCGCGCGCGCACGCACATGCACCACAAATGTTTTGCTGTTGAAGGAAAACATCTGGTGCTGCTTTGAGAACCGTCGGCCGACGTTAGGAGCTGTCGTCCACAGTTGTAAAGCTGCAGCAAAGCACAGCGCAGTTAGCCTGCCGCTACGCTGATTCTGTGCACCGCAACGCCGCCTCGGTGCTGGAGGCTGTGAATGAGCGTTGCAGGAAGTACGGGCCGACGCAGGCCGGACGGGTGACATTCCTGGCGTTACGATGGGTGGAAACCGCGGGGAAGGAGCGCAGGCATTCCTCCGCTGTCACCGCCGATTTCAGCTTTGGAGAGCTTTGGAGTCCTGACGGAGCGGCGTCCCGGTCACATCTCTGCGTTTCCTGCTATCGTCAGCGAGCGTTGAGGAATGCTTCGCCTGTGGTATGCAGAAAATGCGTGTGTGCGTTCGGTCTGCTTTACATTGTGAAAGTGGAGCGTTTCCCTTGTCGTAGTACAGATGGAGGGGACACACTCTTTACACTGAAGTCTCATGCCATTTGGATGGGTAGCGAGGATGCCTGAATGGTGGGGCCCCTTTTCTCGGCCAGGCCGGGATGCCCTGGCTGTGCTGTGCCCGCCGGCTCTGGCTCCGGCCCCGGCTCCGGCTGTTCTTCCTTTCAGCCAGAGCACAGCCTCGGGTCTCTGATGAGTTGTGTTGACTGTGTGCTCAGTCGGGTGCCGTCAAGGCTGGTCACTGTGCTGCAGACAATACCTCGTGGACCTCCGTTTCCTTATTCCCATGTCCTGCGAGAGGTTAAAGGTCGCATTTAAAACAGTTTGGATTCATAGATTTGAGGTTTTTGGTTGGACATCGCAGTCGTAGTGGATTCATTGTGGTCCTTGCTTAAGGTATACCGTCAGGGGTCACCCGCATTAGACCTGACCTCTGGTGTGGTTTTCGGACTAGTACAAGACGAGTACTTTTTAAGGTTGTGTCACAGTAATGTCACAAAGGTCACGGTTGTAATACTGGAATGTAAACCGGTGCAGTTGTGACCTTAAAAGAACCAAGTTTTGTCACCTCTGTCTGATTAATCTTCATTTGTCTTTGCTGATCGGTGGAATGTACAGTAAGAGTTCTGTTTTGCTGCCTTCAGACCTGGAATGCTGTGAAAACGATATAAACTTCTGACGTTTGGTCTTTTTGAGCACAATCAACAAGCCATTTAGTTAAGGAATGTTTATGAATTCAGCCAGCGCTGCAAGGTCCGGCCAACCCCGCTGGGATGAGGACTGGCTGATGACCGCTGCAAGTCCGACCAATGGCGTTTGTAAACTGGCTGAAGCATTTCCCCCCAGTTTGTTGGCTGCCCGGCATCTCCCCGCGTGGCGAGGCGTGCCGGCGCGTTTGCTACCCCAGGTCATAGGTTGATCGTGAAATCTTGCCGGTAAGTAGTTGCTTTTGCTCGACGGCTTCGCTTCGAAAGAGAGGGGGCAGGAGGAAAGGTGGGCCAGTGTGATCTCGGGGTGACGAGCTGGTGCGTCGTTAGAAGTGAGCTGGGGTGGTTTTTGTCAGGGCGACAATGTGCTTTTTGAACATGTTTCTGTAGTTAAGCCACAAAGGACCTCCTTTCAACTTCTTAAGTGAATCAGGTAATGACATTTCTTGGTCTGCTGAATTCTGTTGACCATTCTCTCATGGTGCTTGGGTAATTAGCACTTGGGGTAAACACAAAAACCTTTTCACTTGCATTGCTGTTGTAACTGAGATGTCAAAAAAACAGTTAAGCTGTTGAGTTAAGATGGAATGTACTCGTTCAGAAAGGGGTTGCTTGTTTGTTTGTGTGTGTGTGTGTGTGTGTGTGGGGGTTCTGAATAATTCAGACAAGTGTTTATTACAGGTTGGAACTGGTTTGCCGGCAACCCCCAGACGAAGTAAAAATGTTCGAGAGGCTAAGTTTGGCTGAGTCCCCCCCAGGTATGCACAGGAATGAGGATAGCTTTTAAACGATCTACCCGAAGGGCTCCTGTGAGTTGCCTCGCTTTCTCCTCACTAGGTGCCCTCAGGTGCATGGTCCTGCAAACGTGCGTTTTTTTTAAATATGGGGTCTAAACCGCCATGAAATATTTTCAGAGGGGTAGTCGCGTGCGCGCTGGCGTTAGTGCGCTCGCTGTAGGGGTAGACGACTTCTTACTATGTTGCTGTGCAAACGTGTGATCTCCACCTCAAGCCACTCCGGTTAAACGTCTGGTGAAGCCAACGCGGCGTGGCTACATCGTACGAGAAAGTGACCGGCGGGTCTTTCTTTCCCTTTCTCCATCGCTTGGTGTTAACGGGGTCACCTGACTGTCACATGCTTTGTGTTTGGAAGTGCCACCATTGGTTGAAACGGGGAGCCTTAAATGCACTTGAGGTCGCATCTGAGGAGTTCCGTGTGTTATGTCAGGTGGACGACTTTGCTGACGGATTTATGTAATTCTTTGCAGTCCACTTTCATTATTTAAATTTTTTTTAATAGCGATGAAGGTTTTTACTAAGACCGGCCTTATGGACTCTGTAAATGGGGAATCTGAGTTGGAAAGTGACCGTTCGTAGCCTCTGAAATGTTTTCCGTAGAGTGTTACACCTCCATCGGACGTGTTGTAAGGCCACAGCTGTTTTTCCCCCCGTCAGCCAAATGTTTGGCCGTTAATTATAACCGAGCACCTCGCTGACTGCGCCTGGTGAGGGAGGGGGAGGGGGGAGGGTGTTCCTCAGCCTATTCGTTGCGCTCAGTGATGGTAGTCTCACTCGAGGTAGCCGTGTGATCACAGTGACGTCACAGCCGCACCAGGCCACGCGGCCGCGGCCCCTGATTACAGACCGCCGACCAGCCAGAGAATGCTGGAGAACGGGTGTGGAATGTGCCGTGGAAGTCAGTGCTTTGTCCGTGAATTTTGATGTGTCTCAGGGATTGACCATAGTTCAAACCTCTCCCCTGCTAGGTTAAACCCCCCCAGGTAATGCTGTTAGTTTGTACCGTTTAGCAAAGTAGCATAACGCTTGTCTAATCGAATCCTGGTTTTCGACCGGGACAAACTAGTTATTGTCCAAATGCATTTAGTTTAAGCATATTGCTGTTTTATTTGATTGACAGGTTTTTGTTGCACCTGACTGTCATGTGGTTTACATTTCTAAGGACCCAGAGAGAGGTCATACATGGCCAAAACCATGGCAATCTGGTCCATGTCATTGTAATGGCGTCTTGGGCATCTTAAAATGTTTATTTTTATTGGATCGTTAGAGGTGTGTCGTCTATTGAGTAAAGCTGCTCTTTTATTCTGATTAGGAGCAGAATTGGGGGAAGGAAAGATTTTCAGGCAGAGATGAGCAGGAAGTGTGTGTTTATTTTTCCCATTTCCTCGCACGGCTCTGCGTGTGCGCAGCACTTCGACAGCCGTCCCAGCGAGCCTTTTATCACCATGTCCCCCGCCGCTTCCCAAAAAACCGAAAACGCCCCATGCCTGCCATCCCCTGCGCTTGGCCATCTGTAGCAACTTAACCCCCGTGGGGCAGTCCCTGTCTGCTGGCTATCCGTGTCTCCAGAACTCCGTTTGGCTCTGCAGTTTGGCGCTGCAGTACCATGCTGGGTTAAGGCAGGCCGAGTTTGCGTTGGCCGGTTAAACGTGGGCAGCCTCCCACGTCGAATGGGCCAGAGACCGCTGGCACGCGTGTGCAGGGCGAGGTGTTGGCCCACTCGTTTTTTTCCCCCATAACGGCGTCCGATTGGGCCATTCAGATTGTTTCCGTGCTCTAGCGTCGGCCCGTTGTGGGGGGTGGGGGGGGTCCAAGTCTTTCGCCTGACCTCCATTTGACCTCATGACTGGGTGAGTCATAGTGAAATAAGGACCTGCATCACTTTTTCCAGTGTTTTTTTCTTGACAAACCATTTACCCGGTTTTCTCTCCCTCTCTCTCTCTTGTTTTGGCCCCATCCCACCCCCACACCACCTTCCTTGGACTGCTGACAATAAGTTTATGGAAACAAACTTGGACCTGGACCACCGCTATTGTTTTGGCTGCCGAGTGCAAACTAAATAGAAATGTATAGTTCTCCTTTCTCTATCTCTTTTTCCCCCTCTCCTGCTGTCTAGGCCTGCATTTTCCATGGGAATCCCACCACCATATATGGTCAGGCTGCGGCGTCGCTTGCTCTTTGGGCCAGGATACTTTAAGGAGCCCAGCTGGGTCGAGCGTGAGAGAGAGAGAAGCCCAGCTGGCCGGCTCTGCATCGGTGGTACCCTTTCTCTGGCCTCCTGCAGTAGCGCAGAAGCTGTGTTTTTAAAGCCCGGCTGAGCTGAGGAACGTGTACACACACACACACACACACACAGGGAAGGTAAAAAGGAATTCCTTTTGTGGAAGTGCCCGTGTACTGTAGAGCAGCTGACGTCAGTGGGGGGGAGGAGGCCCCGTGTGCTGATCCTGGAGCGTTACTTATCTGGGAATTTCTCCGCCGGTATGTCAGACACAGAACCGAGCTGTGGAATGGCTATGTGGCTGGGGGAAGGAAGACGAGGGGGAAAGGGGGTGGCGCTAACTTTGGCCCTCTGAGAAGCCATTTCTCTGTAGCCTTGACACTTTCTTTGAGAGAAACCTGCCCTTAGCCAAAGAAAACGAGGCTCTCTGCCCTGTGTATCGGCTGTCTTGCGGTCGCATTAAATCCTAGGCCTCTTTATTTCTGCCCCACATTTGCTTTGGAAGGCCAAGCTTTCGGATGGTAGCTCTTGGCTCTGGGTTTTAAGCTGTCGCCGGTGCGTGCTCACCGCTCCTCTCCCGGCCTCGCGTTCGCCCAGCTGACTGACTTATGTTTGTTTAGAGTGAATGAGAGAGAGAGAGAGGTGAACCTGCCACAGTTCCGTTTGGCTAAACCATTCTACAGGAGAGAAGTGCGGGCTTGGCCATTGTTGAGAAGCTGTGGCCTGTGCTGACCCCTCAACATGGCTGCCGTTCGCGCCGTTGTGGCTACACGCCAGAGCAGGCCTGAGGTACATTCAAACGGGAAGTGCTTTATATGTTAATAAGACTGAGAGCTTCCTGTAAGCGCCGTCACTTTCGAAGAAACGCTCAGGCGGAGGCGAGGCGCTTTATCAGAGCTGAATGCATTGGCTTTGAACGGGAAGCCAAAGTGTACCCTTAATGTGCCGGCTTCACTCTCTGCACTTTTAATGAGTAGCCGGTCCTGTTTAAAAAAACACTACTTTTTACACTACTAAAAAAAGACTACTTCTCCATGGATGACATTGTATGTTTCAGTGCCTCTTAAACTTGAAATGAATCTAAACAATGGTGGCAGTAGATAATAATGCAATAATGATCTTGCAAAAGCCTGGACACACCTGTCAGTACTGTCCCTGATTGACAAACCATGTTCCCTACTTTCGTAAAGATGTATTTTTTGCTTATGCAAAAAACTGCAATTCTAGAATTTTTCTAGATATCAAAATTTTTTTCCCTATAAACATTCACTGCTACTACACCGTTACTAAACTGTTGGCCAATATCCTGTCCTCGTACAGACTTGAATCTCTACGTGGACAGAGTGATTTTGCCCGCTCGTTTTTCTGCCGAGACCTAACCTTCGGGGTTGCTCTCCGTGGGTTCTTGGGTGGGCGTTTCATCACCAGGACCACAGTCTCCTATTCTTGTAGTTTTTAATAATGCGTCATCTGTAATACGAAATCAGTCGAGTTCTGTTTGAAATTAGCAAATTAGTTCAGCTACGTTGAATTTAAGGGAATGACTTTCCAAAGAGCTTCATCTTTGTCTGACCACTGGTCATGTTCAGGGCCACAGAGCCACGCTCATCTCCCGCGTCAGCGGTCGTGTTCATACAAGAGAATGTGTTGCTGACTTGTTCACTCCGTAACGGGCTCCGAGGCCTTGACAAATGAAGTTACCGTGCTTGGGTATCGAAAGGGAGGCGGTTCTGTGCGCGGTTTCCGAGACCGGAGAGGCTAAACTCCTGGAGGGTCCTCGTTCCTTGACATTAAAGCAATGCTAAAGTTGGCAGCGTCTGCTTCCTGATCGCTTGGGGAGATAACCGACCGCGGTGGGCCTGTGTTCCAGAGGCACGGGTCGCCCTGTTCCTTGGGAGGGGAACCGTGGTGCCGTGCCTTTTAAAGTATGGAAAAAATAAAAAAATAAAATAGCCCTGTCCTTCGCCTGAACTGGAACCTTACGTTGTAAACTCTTAATGGCGGTCTGTTTGTTTTTTTTTTCTTCTCCTTTCTTTGTTCAATTTGGAATCCTTTTATTTTTTTTTTGTGGGGAGGGTCCTCACAATGCTAATTCCCCCAGTCACAAAACCGTTTTATCAGGTCTGCATTATAGTAATTGTTTTCATGGAAGAGTAAAATGTGGTAATCGCACTTAAGCTTGCACACGGCGAACACAGAGCACCCCCTGATTGACTGGCCATGTAGTTTAGTTGTCTATGGCTTCAGTCAGCCGGCCTGTTCCCGGCTTTGACACCTGGTCACTTAGTGGGGAAAGAGTCGACACTCAGAAAAGAGCAGAAACGCAGCTCGGTCCATAGGGAAACTGACAGAATCCTTCGTAGGCACGTTTGAGGGCTTCCTTCCTTTAGGGAAAAGTCTCCCATTCCCCAGCAGTATTAGCATGTGTCGCGGTTTTTGTGTCGTTCGGTACCCGCTGACCCCCTTTACGTAACCCGCGGCGATTCTCCCCCGTGCGCTCTGACTCTTCGGACATGGAAGTTCCTTTTGGCCCAGCTGTGCTCTCGTCTCCCCGACGCTCCGTCAGCCGATTGTAGTCCTGGGCAGCCTGCTACAACTCATCACCTGCACTCTCGCATTGACCGCTGAGAGGCCTCTGGCCTGGCCAGACAGCCTGAGAGGCGCGCTGGCACCTGCCTGGGACCCCCACCCACTTCACGCACCATCCTCATGGCTCCCCAACAAGCCCCAGCATGTGTGTTCTTTTTAGGGTCCGGTTTCTATAGTTGCCACGTGGGCCGGCCGGCGCTGGCGTGGATGTCGCTGTGCATTTTTGGGTCCTCTCTAGAGAATGGCGTAAACCTGCTCTTGCTTAAGCCTGGGTTGGACATTAATTTAGGCTTTGTTACGTTAGGCTTGGACTGTCCTTCCCCCCTGTCTGTCTTTGGTGCGCTGTGTGGGTTTATATCGTTAGTCTATAAATGAGATGACCCGCTTTGGTTGATAAGGTGGGATAAAATTAGCAAAAGTCCTTTCAGTTTGCAGCTCGGCCGTCTGGTGCTGCATCAGATGCTTTGTGGGAATACCGCTAGGGAGTTTGAAATTTTCTTGTGGTGCCTATTTGTCTTGGATGTTACACTGTATGACTGTATGTGAACTGTCCAACAATGTTGATGTTAAGAGACCAGCCTTTGTCCACCCCTGTCTTAAATTTAAAGCAGTTTCCAATCGGTCAAACAGCATGCAACATAATTGTCGCGCTTGTTTGAAATCAAATTGGCCTGTGTTTCCTTTTTATTTTTAGCCCATTTCTTCCACTTGCACTGTCATAGGTGGACAAGAGGGTCAGAGGACAACCCTGTACACCAAAATTGGATGTGTCTTGTTTCTTTAGAGGTAGAAATACAGATGCCATATTGATGTAACGTGCTTTTCGCCTGGCATGTAGACTTTGCTAACGGTCACCTCTGCTGTGTGGTCACATCGTGGACCACCATGAGACCTGATCCATTGTGTCCAGGGGGCCCTGCCAACATTCCCTTGTCAGAGTGTTTGGACCGTCACGGGACCTTAGACAACTGGCCCGTACAGTGCACACATTGGAAACGGCGTGAAGCTAATCGCGTTGGCTCGACTCAAAGTGCTCGACCTGCGTTTGATCGGCTGGCCTTCCTTCCCTCTTATCGGTTTGTTTCTATGTAGACGCATTCTTTATTGGCCCCTGTTAAAATCCCTTTGCAATGAATAATTCTGAATGGGTCTTTCTGGCATGGTCTCATTAACAGGGATTAGTTTTATGCCAGTGTTGCCTTTCTGATTTCTACACATCTGGTAGTAATCCATTATAAGGGAGAAAAATAAGAATATCCCTCTATGCAGCTATGAACATGAACTGAAGGGGGCAGTCTTTAGGCAGTGGGGTGCAGGGTGCGACTAGTGCCTCTCGGGTAGTGTGCGTTTGATGTAAATTACACAAGCTACTCCTGTCCTCCGATTGTTCCTAGCAGGCGGCATTGACAGCCTCTGGGGCCAAGGGGGATTCTATGCAACTGAGGGCCCTAATAGTGCTGTCCATCTAGAGCTGCTGTAATCTGTAGACAGTGGATGTCGGCGGGGGCAGTCTACTTTGTCCTGGTGCCTACTGTTATAGCACAAAGGCCTGGTTGATGCGCATTGCTGGGTGTCGCAAAAGAAACGTTAGTGATCAGTCATTTGACGGTTGCAGGATAACATTCGGCTGCCAGAGGGGCTACCACATAACCAGTGTTCACGCTAGTTTCTATGGATCGTACCAGTGACGCTAATTGGACCCGTGGGCATGTGTGGAGCAGGAGGTCTGTCCGTGGAGAGAAGGGTTCCTGGTCGCCGAGCGTTTTCCCGCTAGGTTGTACGTGTCAAAGCCTTGAATATGACACCTGCTCCGGCCCCTATCCAGCCAAGCGTAGCCCCCATCTCCTCTGCCTGGCTGCTGCCCAAGCTGGCTTTTTCAGAGCCTGTCCTCGGAGCTAATTAAAGTCCCGCTCGCTGTATAGAAATTCCCCATTAGCCGCCCGGGACGTGTCGCAGTCAACTGCGGTGGTGTTCAGCGCGTCGGCACGCACCATGTGTCATCTCCGTCTTCCCCCCCCAATGCCTGCTGGGAGCTCTACAAGCAGCGTCCGGTTACCCACGCTGCACGGCTTGTGTTGACAGGGGCTCGGTTTGCTCCTCAGTAGAGCACCTGTTTCTCTGCTGGCTCGCCAATCAGCAGCGGACTGCTCCCACGAACGCAAATGCGGCACAGATAAAGCCGACCCGGTACTGATGATCTGCTGTGCACGTCCCACACCCGGGCGGTCTGCCTTTGTCCCCCGCGACCTTCTAATCTTTTCCAAAAGATGCAAAGTGCTCCACTTTGGGTGCAGTAGAATAGCAAGCAGTCAGCAGTGGAATTGGGCCGTGTCCTGACCATGAGTGCAGATTGATTGTGGTCGATCGCAGGGCTGGAGCTGAAATGGGCACAGTCTCCTCTCAGTCCTGCCGGGACATGGTAGATACCTGCTGAAGTTCCGGTATCCGGTTCCTGTATCGACGGTATCGATCTCCAGGGTACGCAAGTTGTTAGAACTGCCTGTCGTCAAGATCCCCCTAAGCAGAGCTTGTAGTTGGTTTATTGAGTCTCTACCCTTTCAAACTGCCGTTAGGGACACTGCCTTCGGTGTGTTCTTTTCCATCTGCGTTCGGGTTGTGTGACAGTAGCTAATACCGAATGCTACCTGCGTGTTGTTTTATGGTTCAATGCATGCAAATAACTAGTAGTCCCAAGAGCTTTTGGTAATCTCCTAACTGGTTTGGTGACCCGTAGAGGTAATAGCGCATGCGTGTGCCTGCTCCCCAGCCTGCCCTAGCTGCGCTCCACCACGTAGTTCACGGCCAGTCTGACGACTGCTCCGGTACTGGCCAAACGGGTTTGATCGCCAGCAAGCTGGCTTGGCTGTCTGAAGGCAAACGTGCCTGCCTCACTCGGAGGATCTCCTTCTCTCGAGGGTAAGGGGGAGGAGAAGGGTCTTCTCTGAAGGCCACGTCTGTGGAATGACAGTAGCACCACGCATTCCTGTGTGTTCCAATATTAGTCCTGGAATGCCCCTCCCCCGCATGTCAGTCATCGGCGGCAACGCTTTTGCATGTGGGTGTGAGAGCGTGAGGGAGCTCTGGGGCAAGTCTGCAGGTTACCCCACTCCGTGCCCGAAAATGGCTAACGAACGCCGTTTGTGAGAGCCGCGCGTTTCTGCATGATGGTACCCTGATTCTTCTGCTCCTCTGCTTTTTATGTTTTGTTTTCTTCTGAGAACCAAATGCAGTTGTTCCTTTACACACACACACACGCGCGCACAATTCAGACTTGCCAATTATTTTTTATTCAAATTTTGCAATTGCCAGTACTGATGCATCTCGGCTTGTCGCGAATGCCACGTGAGGATTGCGGAGGAAGTGGGACGAGTCTGGGAGAGGCCTGGGGGCACCTGGGAAGCCGGTATGACACGTCAGTTTGTGATACGCTACGAAGCTGTGCCAATTTAACCCACCCCAGCCTTGGGGGCACCTGGGAAGCCGGTAGGACATGTCATTTTGCAATGCGCTGCGAAGCTGTGTCAATTCAACCCAGGTTGGGGTGGGTGGCCCTGTGCCAATTGTGCTCTCCCAGCCACAGTTGCTTAATGAGCCACTAGGGTGGCAGCTCATCACTTTTTGACAATGGCAACCATTAGCAGAGCTACCTTGACAGTTTCAGCCAGTGAGACGTTCCTATTAATGAGTGGAGAATGCATGGCTGAGCCGAAGGGACCGGTGTTGGCCTTACAGGCGGCTGCCTGGCTGCTGTTGGAGTGAAAGAAAACAGTTTGTGTCTGTGTGTGTCGTCATTGGCATGTGTTCTGACGACAATCAGCCTGCCTCACAGAAGTGACTGGGGTGAGAGGTGGGGAGGGGCGCACCTGGAGAGACGACAACGGCCCGGTGTTCGAGGGGCTCCTCCCACACCCCTCCTCCCACCCCCTAGCTTCGTGCTCTTCGCTGCCTCAGATAAGACATGCAGACTTTCTTCAACTCGGGCCATGTACGGCGTGGTCAACATCCCAAATTTGGGCAAGTATTCTAGCCAGATAGTGGCGTTCTCCCAGTGAGAGGCCGGCGTGCGTGTTCCCTCTCCCTCCGCTGCCTTGGCAACCAGCTGGGGGGTTTATGGGATTGGCTGCTGGTGGGGATCTCGGGGCACCGTTTTATACTGAAAAACAAATGAAACTACAAATCAAACCAAAGCCATTCCTGTTGCTGACAAATAAAACAACATATCAAGCTAAACCCCTGTGTATGGTTTTTCCACTTTTTTAAATCTGGGGAGCTGTGGTGTAAGGCCATTTGTGAGACTGTGGTGCCGTTTTCACTCACTTGTGGGAAGCTATCAGAGCAGAATCCACTACGCTTTCCCCTCCACTACGCGGTCCACCTGGATCCCTCCCTCCCCCAGTCCAGGTGAGTGCCTCCAGCAAACGTTTCTCAGCGTCTCTTTTCAACGCCCGTGCCTGCACAGCGTTCTGCCTGGAATCCACACGCTTGTCTTTGAGGCCTGGGTGCCTGCAGCAACCTGGCCGCGTGTGGCTGGCTTCGGTCGGCCATTGCTGTAGAGGGTTCGACGAGCTTCTCAAAATAGTGGTAGCGGCGGTGTTTCCTGACGATTTGGCGGAGCATTCCGGTCAAAAAGTTTCCGATTTCCTGCTCTGATCTTCCAGGCCGTAGACTTCAGTGAGCCCCTTGGTTGCTCTGGGCGGCATTTGCTGCCACTGCTGTCACAGACTTCTATCGTTTTATTTTGGAACGGGCCACATTGGGTAACCAAACGGTCACGGCTCTGTTGTGTTTGAGCCGTTTGTCACCGGTTGTCGGTTGCTCTTGGTGTCCGTTAGCAGTGCACAGCTATAGTTGCAAACCTGGTTTATTCACTCTACTCACTGTAGTTTGGGTTCGTTAGATAATGGTTAAAGTCTAAAGGTGCACACTTTGGGATGTGTGTAACCTGCGAAGGGGAGTCCTTCTGGGATGGGCGTCAGTGAAGGTCCTCCACCTGTGTCCTGGCTGGCATCTCAGTTTATTGTGCTTCCTAAATCATGCCGTTTTCCAGCATCCGCCCGGAAACCTAACACGGCTTTCTGCTTTCCAGGCCTGCATAGATGATAACGTGGACATGGTGACTTTCCTGGTGGAGCACGGGGCCAACATCAACCAGCCTGATAATGAGGGCTGGATCCCCCTCCATGCAGCCTCTTCCTGTGGATACATGGACATCGCTGAGTAAGTGTGAAACCCCCACCCCCCAACTTTGTCCCCCTCCCGTCGTGGGAGTGGCGTACGGCTGGCCTGCCTTTGATGAGACCAGAGAAGAGGCTATGATACAACTGAGGATGTGGCTGATGGAAGTATGTTTTTTCCCCAGATACTAAAGATACTTATTTGATTCTTTCGTCGTCATCCTTTTTCCCCCCGGGATTAAGTGCCTTGCATGTTCGTTATAAAAGGCCCCTATGCTTATTGTGTTACACATTTCCCAGTTCCATTAATGGGAATCTGCTCCCCTACCCTGCTCCCACACTAACTCAGGAATGGCGTCGCCTGACTAGCGCCGTCAGCGTTGTTGGACTTTGTGCCACCGCCCACCCGTAAGCGTGACATGAGCGGCAGATGGGTGCTCGCTCGGGGAGGGTAGGGTCTTTGGCCGGCGTCCAGGTTTAGGCCCGCCCCGTCACACAGAAACTCATCCCTGATTGGGCTCTTCGGTTGTACTCTTCAGTGTAGCGCTTCCTGGAACTGATCCAGCAGCAGTCATCTGCTGGATTTGGTTACACAATGTTTAAGGCGTATCATTGTAAGTGTCTTAAGCTGCCCTGGGTAAGGCTTCTGCTAAGCATGTATAGATAACCCCTCTCAGGTTTACGGCCCTGCTGTGCCATTGTGTGTGGTTCCCCCCCTCCGCTTTTCTCCTACCTCTTCAGTTAGATCTCTCCTGGCCGGAATGCAGGGAGGGTGGAAGAGATGACATGTTTATGTTTGGGCCTGCACCCTTTGTCTGCCCTTTAGAGGCAGTAATGAACAGTAGTGCCGTGCAGTTAACCTTTAAGTAAATTAACATGTAAATGACTCGTTTGCTCAGACTAATATTTATGTAAAGGCAGTGCATGGTGAACTGATCTGCCCTTTCACTTTTCCTGCAGCTGCAGCTGATCTGATGCGATCTAAACTGAAAGTGCATTCTTTAATTTGCTTAAAAAACGTGACGGCAGAAAAGTAACGCGATACATTTGATTGTTTTTATGCCGTCACACTTATTAGTCGCCTTTAACCTTCTGGTTGTGACTTCTCCTCAGCAGGTGTCAGGAAAGGTTCATGTTTTTCAGTGAAAGGAGAAGTGGACCATCTTACGTTCTAGATGTTGAACATGTTGCCAGATTAATGGGTCAAAAATTGGCTACTGAAATATATGATCTGAATGTTACCAAATTGACCTTTTAAAAACTGTAAACGGAAGCGATTACTTAATTTTCAAAAGGAAAAAAGTGAACCGGAACGGAAGTTTCACACCCCTAAAGACTACTTTACCAATTTTGGTATACAGACACTTGGCCCTGGGTGGGAATTGCAGGGCTTGTCAGATGAGGGCGTGAGGACCTGAACACGTTCAGATGTGATTCTCAGGCCTCCATGTGCTTCTTTTCAGAGCGGTCGCTGCCGTCAGCCTTCGCGGTCCCTCCGCACTGCGGTCGAGTTCCGGTTTTTCCTCTACCCCGAGCAAAGGCCTTTTCCACCTCCCGGAGCACATCGGGATTGGGCAAGTGCCCGGTTATGTCCGGCTTTGCGTTACAAGCAGCCCGGGAAAGACTGTTTTTGCAGCTGAACGCTCTGCTTCGCGATTGAGTTACGTCCTCAGGACTTCTTTGTTTAACCTTTCGAGGTTGGAAGGCCATTTATAGACGGGAGAAAACATCGGGGATTTTGCCAGTTGACATTTTAAAAGTAGTCGTAGTCGGCCCGCACACATTGTTCCTGTTAGCGGAGTCCTCTCGTAGGGTTTCTGCTTCATTGGCCCTTAATCGAGTTAATTAATCACTTCGTGTGATGATGTCGAGTGGAGCCATCTGTTCGGATCGGTCGTCCTAGCTGAATTTCACTGACCGGAACCAGCGTTCCTGGCAGAGCCGTGGTCGTCACAGATACGGTTCGCTACACCGCACACCTTGGAGGGTTTTTAGCTAAGGGCTTGTGATGCCTGTTCCTCTCATTCATCGCCAACTCTTCTGACCACTGTTTGTCTCCCGTTTTTGACTGCAGTGTTCTGGCTTATTGTGTAGGACGATGGAACGATCTGGGTGACCTTTCCTGACGTAGCTTGTGAGGTGCCTTATCGGGCGTAACGTGACTTTTAAAGGCCTGTTGTTTTACCGTTCTTGGCCTGAAAGGCGGGAAAATGGTGAAATGGGCATATGAGGCATTAGCAGATAAACGATTGTTCCTTTTCACATCTCTGTTTCACAGGCTGTTTTAGTCGCGTGCCCCGGTCCCCTGGTTCATACACAGCAATACTGAGTGTGTTTCAGTCCGTCCCCTGGTTCATACACAGCAATACTGCGTGTGTTTCAGTCCGTCCCCTGGTTCATACACAGCAATACTGCGTGTGTTTCAGTCCGTCCCCTGGTACATACACAGCAATACTGCGTGGGTGTTTTGGTGACTCATACTCATGTTGTAATGGGCATCTTCAGCCAATATCCATGCGGTTAACGGCTTTTTAAACCGCGACAGTGCCATGGCCCTCACAGCCTCTCGACCCCACTTTGTTATTTTGGGAGGGCTAATTTGAGCCTCTTTCTTTAATTAAAGGCTCTGATGAAATGGTTCGTGCTGGTGGTTTCTGGTTTCAGACGCTCCGCGTCCATGTTGTCCGTTTTGTAGCCAGCCTGTACAGGTAACGCCCGACTGTCGAGGGACCGGTTACAGTTTGTGGTGGGGCTTCTCATGCCCACAGCCCTATTGAGGCCCAATCCGTCTGATGTGACATGTCCCCGAACCCGCTTGGCCGGTACCTGTCGATCCGCTGGCAGTTAAACCAGGCTCGTGTGTAAAAGATCCAAAGTGATTGGACACTGCGTTCCACTAAACGTTGTTTTCATTAAAACTCTGAACTTCTGAAGCCAATTCTTGCCTCTTTTTTCGGAACTTCTCAATGATAGTCTCAAGAAATGATCCCGTTATAGAAAAGGAGACCTAAATCCCGTTAGAAGGCCATGGGGTGCGTTCGCTAGCTTATCCGACCTCTCCGGCGAGTCAAGAGTGATGCATCGACTTCAAGTGCTGTCATCTGGCCGAAAAAGGGTCTGCCTTTCCTCAGCCCTTAATGGGATGCCGCGGCGACGTCCTGCGAGCCGTAAATCAGCCTGACGCATTCGCTTCGGAGCGGCGCGATCGTCTGGGAGCTGCTCGGCCGTAAGAGCGCTCCCGTTACCGCAGGTGGAATGATGGCCGCTGGCTCACAGTCCTGTACCGGACCTGGTGTGGCATATCTCATTCAGCGCCGGGGGTCCGGGTACACACAGTTTTACCAGCCTGACACGCTGGCTGCTTCTCCGTGTTTAGGGAAGTGCTTCCTGGTTGTTATTGTCAGTCTGATAGATCGCTTTAATCGCGTTTTCCCGGGTTTCACCTCCTTACGCGGCCCGTGGGGTATATATGGGCTCGGGCAGCCGGGGTTCCTTTCTTTGGGGTGTCTGGCTCAACGTGCCTCCCTGTCTCCCCGCAGGTACCTGATCAGCCGGGGCGCCAGCGTGGGCGTGGTCAACAGTGAGGGGGAAACCCCTCTGGACATCGCCGAGGAGGAAGCCATGGAGGAGCTCCTGCAGAACGAAATCAACCGGCAAGGTGCGTCTCTCCCCCCTCTCCACCGGGTTTCAGCATGTCAAGTATGTCAACGCGGTGCACGTGATCTCTCTCTCTCCCCCCCTCTATACCGGGTTTCAGTATGTCAATGTGGTGCACGCGCGCTCTCTCTCTCTCTCTCTCCCCCCTCTCCACCGGGTTTCAGCATGTCAAGTATGTCAACGCGGTGCACGTGATCTCTCTCTCTCCCCCCC
>JAOYSI010070190.1:0-22303 GCA_025775065.1 Hiodon alosoides
CCTCGGTGTGCGGCGTGCGGTGCCGGCCGGCCGTCCGGCGCCGCGGCCGCGCCCGCGCCGCGCGGGCGCGCGGGGGGGGGGCCCCGCGCGGGGGGGGGGGGGGGGGGGCCGGCCCCCCCCCACAGGAGCAGAGGGAACAAATTGAGATGGAGAGATTATTGTAGTGCCTGAAAACCAACCTTATCCTTCCAGGAAAGAACAAGCCAAATGGTGAGCTCAGCAAAGGTTCTCCCCTAGGATACTGGGTCCTGAGGGTTTTCCGGTCCCTGGTACAGACACAGGAAAAACACTTAAATTGCCTCACCTCATCACACAGACATTAACTTAAGCAAATAAATTGAACCAGAGTGATCAACATGACTCAGCCTTTTTGGATGAACGATACATTTTAGCCATATTTCTAAACCTGCCATGAAAGAGAGAAGAGAATGCAGATACAAACCAAACACACAGCGCATGCGCGCGCGCACACACACACACACACACACACACACACACACACACACGCCAACAAATATCTTGAGAGCGACACCTCCCTGCGATCTGAATCAAGTTTGTGTGAGACATCATTTGGCTCTATTCAGTCCATGGCCCCCATCCCCTTTAAGAAGTGACCACAATGGCGACACTGTTTTTGTTATGTGGAATGGCCTCCACTGACGAGTGACGGACGCATACGACACTCAGACTGAGAAAAATAACTCTGCAGTAGGTTGTTACTACAAACCCAAACTCAGCTGGGAGGAGATGCTGAAACAGTCATTCTGTACACACCCTGCAGTAAAAGTTATTCTCTTGCTTTTCTAAAGCAAATTTAGAGTTAATAGTGGCAAAACCGAAAGAACTAGGACAAAACGACAAATCTGAATGAATTTACCGAATACAGACAAACCCCTACACAATTTTTCATTAGCAGCACAGAGCTTAGCTATTGGATAAATTCCGATTTATAGTTAATAATTCAATATAATGAATAAATAAATGAAATGCCAAATTATCTTTAAAAGTTACCAAATAACACTGCCAGGCCTCTTGTGGCCGCCTCCTGCCTTTCAAAGTACTAACCTAAAACGCTAACATGCTATACAATCTACAATAAGGCTATAAGACACCAACTATGCTTTGGGACACCGAAAGGGGTGTAAAGGTTTCCCTTTTATTAAACAATGTAGTTTGTTATTCCTCACTTCTCAAATAATTGCTCACACGAGCAACTTCCAGCTCAAAATGAATAAAATTTATAAATAATACACAAATGTAATTCAGTGTGACGAGCGACAGCGCACAATGGAAACGCCAACCTTCGTTATCAATAAGGACGCAGTAAATGTCAATTTATTTGCCTGTATGCATCAAAACTAGTCATCTGCTGCAACAACAAACGTTCATTTGGCTCCAGTATGTTGGCCGTGTCGTGCAGTCAAATGTGTATCCAGTTGCTATGTAAAATAATCACCTTCCGCTGTGCGCAGTCACTAGGGACGACATTCCCTCCCGAAAATATCAGAATACAATGCGAATGTTACCTGTTATTCTTTGTTACGCTTTTTAATTTACAATTTAAAAACAATTCCTACCAAAAACAATATAAAATAAAGAAAATGTAGTCAAAACGACTATACTTGCAGCAATGCGTCTGTCCGGCTTTTCTAGTCGTTTGCAGCCCAATTACTAGGCTATTCCATGATATTTTTTTGGATAGCATAAACAAATACATAGTTGCAATAAAAAAAAAAAAAACATAACATTGAATACTGGCCAGTTTACTAACTATCTTGAGCAAAGGTGCTAAAGAGCTGTCTAAGCGGATTTCATCAATAAATCTGCGTTTATTCAACGCTTTTCGCCGGTGTAAAATGTCGTCTTGGTTTTCACTTACAAGGTGGAACAAGACGTCCCGACTCAGCCCAGAACGATTTCTTGACGGCAAAAAGGCGGCGTTTTGGAGTTTCACTACCCCCACTCAATCGCTTCCATGGCGTTGAGGTAGCCAGCACTTCCTCGCTCGTCTTTCGAATCAGACGAAGGAGTTAGCTATGTCAACGCGTTAGACGCAGGAATGCCCACCCAGAACATGCTACGTAATACAAGACAGGGCGCGGATATGGCAAGCCAAATGGCTCTGAAAGTCCCAAGTTTAAAAAAAAAAAAAAAAACCCGAACCTTTTTTTTTTTTTTTTTTTTTTGACGTGTATGTTCCGCAAAGCTCATTGAGGAGAAGTTCGCTAAGGCAGGTGAAGTCAGCTCTAGAGTCGAGACAAGAGTTAAATTGATTCCCTGATCAAGGGACTTGAAACTGTAGCATAATGGGTTAATTGTTTATTTTGTATGGAGGTTATGCCTCTTGTGTAGTGGTAAAAGGAACTGGTGAAATTTCCTTGACAGGGTTCAGGTTTTCAGAAACACATAGTTTGCATGCATTTTTTATTTTAAATAATTACGGACTCGTTTATCAAAAAAAAATCATTTCGTTTATCATTTAAAAAAAAAAACATGAAAAATCAAGCCATAATCAAGCTGGCATTTCTATGAAGGGGCTTTTAGATACCTCATTCAATGACGAGGCCTGTCATAACCTACATACCACAGAGTTAATAAGGCTTGTGTTGTGGAGCTTGTTGAGAAAAAAGTTAACTACAGACAATAATGTCGACCCTTGGAGTCAACAAGTACCTCCCCAGTTGCTCAGTCAGTAAAAACACTTGCCTGAGCATCAACTGAGCACTATGAGCTTGAGTTTGCCGAGTTTAAATCCAGCTTGTGTCATTAGCCGATTGTGACTGGGAGAGCACAGTGGTGGTGCACAATTAGCAGAATGTTGCCCAGGCTGGGGTGGGTTAAATTGGCAGGGCTTTTTGGCTTGACTCTAGTGAATGTCTCTTACCGGTTCCCCAGGCGCCTGCAGTGTTGAAAAAGAGACTGGCATCTGGAAGGCAAGTAGGTATGGAAATTGTACTTTCTCACACTCGTTGTGCTCCCGAACTCCAGGGAGAGTGACATTGACTGTTTCTTCTTGTCCACAGTCCCCTCCCCACTCCTAGGAGATGGGGAATGCAGCTCACTGCTGTCTCCTCCACCAAGCCCCCTGTCTAAATTAGAACTGAATGATTAGTCGACATGTTGGAACAGGACTGACATGATACTGTGTCATTTCTGCTGTGTCATGATTTAAAAAGGAGTATTAGAAAAGGGTTCACAATAGCATCTCCATCAGGAGCTACAATCAGTTTAGTGGTCCTCAGCTAAAATTCTAGGTATCGTTGACTCTGTGGAGACTGATGACTGATTGATGACTAAATGGTTTCCCTCCGCTTTTGATTTGCTAGTTTGGTGTCCCATGCACTGCATGTCAAGCTATTTGCCAATGAACATGTTTTGTTCCCGAGCCATGTGTACACTGCTTCGATAATCAGAGATTCTCTGAGAAAACAATTGACACAGTAGACCAGCAAGTTCCCCAGGACGAATAGCGTCCCTTTGTTATTTGTTAAAACACTGCAACCATTGATGAGGCAATTATACTGAGGGGGCAATTGAAGATGTCAGTTCTTGCCTAGCATAGCAGGGTTTCTATTACCCAATTTTTTTATTCAGGTCTCCAAGCCAAAATAGTTAGCAGAAACAAGACACAATAATATTTTGCAATTCTATTTCTTTATTAGTTATAATGCACATAAAAATATATGTAAAGATTGTTTGCCATAAAAACATAAAACTATTACATGAATATTAGAGTTGGTTATAATGTGTAACAGAGAAATTAACTTTCCATTAATTTCATTAGAGACATTAAATATGTATTTAAAGTATCTACTGATAATAATTTAAGAAAGAGCCTTTTCTAATAAGACAAATTATTTGTTGAAAAAATATTACTCATTAAGCTATGGTTCTTTTTTTAATGTGTCCATGGCCTACTCCACTTCAGATTGTGCTGTGGTCACAGTTCACTTACATTGTCTGTAAACAATTACAATGTTTGAAATTACTGAAAACATTGGAATTTAACTAGAAAGACTATCTATGATATGTAAGCTACGTCCTAACTTCTCCCTGTATTCCATAAGTAAGAAAAAAATCCACTAACACCATTAACAACTATATGTAAATGTCCTCATGGTAAGGATTTGATGCAAGGTTAATGTGTAACATGCATGAAATTACTTGACTTGGCCACAACAAAATGGTAAACGTGAGTCAAACTGATAGATCTGTGAAAGCTCCTGCCGGCTGTTAACAAATGAAATAGGATCAGAAAGGAAGGTTGGGTGGTTTGGCCAGCAGAACACGTTGCTTCAGCTTCTGCCCATCATTTTCAGCAGGAGCTACAGGAATAACAAACAAACAAACACACATCGGACTGAGCTTAAAGAGGAAAAAACTTCACCAGTAGAAGGTTCACATAGAGGGAAGGTTTCTCGTAACAGGAAAAAGAAACCGGTACAGTAGCCACCAATTAGACATGACACTGTTTTGTTTTCTCTCGGTGAGCATTCCTTTGGGCCAGTTGTAGTGAACTTGCGTCATTCATTTTGTGTTATGGGGAAGGCCCTATAGTTGCACTCCCACTTTAGACCTGGACAGGTAAGGAAACACACCTTTGTGAGGTGGTAGTCGGGGTCAACCAGCCGCTCGATGATGTCAAAGTGGTCTGTGTCGGGGACATCTTCGAAGGTGACCTTGAGTCCTGAGGATTTCAGAGCCTACAAGAGGCAGATGAAAATCCAGAGTGATTTCAGAAGACATTTGGTAACTTTGACTGTCAGCGGCAATGCTGACTGTACTCATACATAACCATAAACAGCAGTTGGTTTTGCCGCAACACTCTTCCTAAAAGGGTACGTTTGGGACAATAACCCTGTACAATACAGTCGTATATATCCACTGCTTCACTAGTACAAATAGACTAATGGAACTACGAGGCTCAGAAATGGGGGAGCGGAAAACAAACCTGTGCTGTCTTATACTGGGGAATCAGGACACACTGACTGGGATAATGTGTCATGGAAGAACAGTCACAGTTGTGGCCTTGAACAGGGAATAACTGACTGAAATCCGCTTTGTCAGGCACGACACCAGGTACAGTACTGACTTTGAAGTAATCCTCGGACTGCTTCCTGAAGTCAGGGGAGTCATTCTGCGCTACTGCCACCACGATGTCGCATGCAGAAGAGGACCTCTTGAGCTGGGGCACCAGCTGGCCCGGGCTGTTCTTCAGCGCCACCCCTCTGAGTGGGAGACAAAAGGGTGGAGATTTCCTTGCCTAGAACCGAATGCCTGTGGACTGAGGAAATACAGAACACATACACACACACCCACACACGGAGCACTGCTGACACCCAGATAAACTAGCATGCTTCAGTGTGGGATGGGAGGGTGGATGCAACCCCAACTGAATATACATAACCATGGTTTTACTTGTATATCCAAGATCAGAACTTTGGACCCAAAGGCTCATCCAGCTCATAAAAATACATACTCTGTCATCTTCAGGGGTTCATTCACATATGTGGAGAGGATGGGCAGCAGATCATAAATACCACTGACCAGGAACGCGCCTGACAAATAAAACAAATTTCAAAACTCAGCTTGCAATTTGCTATTCTATTTCCCATAAACCACATCAACCCAACCGAGTTAAAATATTTCCCGAGTAGCTCAGTCTCATCTGGTGACTATAAATGTGCCACATTTAACCTTTTTGATTTTAAAAATAGGAAATGCTAACTGGATCAGAAAATAAAAAATGTTGTTGCATGATGCCTCATTAACTACAGCTGTTCTCCTCAATCCCTGTCTGAGGCGACCACCATAAAATCTCCCAAGTGAGAATCTGCACCTTTAATCGGGGGCGTGACTCCGTACGGGGTCCAGTCTGTACACAGGACCATAGCAGCAAGGTGTGCACCTGCCGAGTGCCCGCACAGGTACAGCCCACTGCAGAGAGAGAGAGAGAGAGAGAGAGAGAGAGAGGGAGAGAGAGAGATCTCAGGGAAGCAAACATAAATCCTAGGGAATCAAATCAAATCAATCAAACACTCTTCATATACCTACATTGGCCTAAAAAATATTTAAATCAGTTATTCAACCAATTGCACCAACTTGAAAAACTGTGACCCAGACTCCTATAACTTCAAAACCTTGCAATGCCTAGAGGTGAACATAGAGAAGATTTCCCTAGGCCGGCTGGCCCTGAGGTTGACGGCACTTACACTGTCTATCCATCTACAGCCTCAGATCACACAACACTAATTAGAGTGAACCAAATAATTATACTACAAAAACTACATACCTGTCTCATTGGAAAACATAAAACAAATACATACAGGAAATTGAGTGCTGTCTGGCCCTTAATAGAAAATACACTGTGGCAGATTAACTGACCATGGTGAGAAAAGATAAAGAAAGGAAAGCTCTGACCATGCACAACATTAGCAAGCACAGACTGGCTGTGGAAAATGGCCATTACAGACAGACATGGTTGAGTAGAGAGGACAGGCAGTGCTCACTCTGTGACTCTCAGAAGGTTGAGACAGAGCTGCACTTCCGGATAGAATGTCGAAGTACTCAGGGATCAGGGGAACTTTCTTCCCTAAATTAGAAGAACTTCAGCGCGCATTTAAATATGGAAATATTTTGGAAAGACTCAGGTACATACTAGGGAAAGCAGAGAATGTCCAAGCTTGCCATGAAAACAGGGACAAGGAAAAATAACGAATTTATATAATTCCATGCCAGTAAAGC
This sequence comes from Hiodon alosoides, assembly GCA_025775065.1. Classification (NCBI taxonomy): domain Eukaryota; kingdom Metazoa; phylum Chordata; class Actinopteri; order Hiodontiformes; family Hiodontidae; genus Hiodon; species Hiodon alosoides. Next base: position 6,745 of record JAOYSI010070190.1, read on the forward strand.
TTTGAATTGAATTAAATAGAATTGAATTTAGAGTCAGTGAGAGAGTGAGACAGGGTGAGGGTTTATCAAGACCTAATTTCCTTAAATGTCCTGGTTGTCTGAGATGGACCAGTTTTGTATAACCACTTTGGCTAGATCAAGTGTATCATAATTCATGCCAATAAACCCTTTCTGAGTTTGACTCTGAGACAATAAAAGGTTTGTAGTCAAATTCCTCATATGCAAGACATAAGGAAATTCCACTGATGATGTGTGACTGGGCGTGTCCTTTTGGTCTTTTACCTGATGTGAGAATACTGCTGCACTACAGAGACTACACTTTGCCGCACCTGTGACACCATCAAATCCATGTTGCCTGGTGAGAGATTGAAAAAGAGAAAGGTGTTACAGAAGATTACGCTATTCTCTGAAGTCTGAAACACAGCCTGTTATAAATTCATGAATGCTTGTGCATTATCTCCTGTGAGACAGCAGGCACCTTTTACCTTTGGGGGCGATGTCATAACCTACAGCGACAACGGCCACACCCTTCGGTGCCATGGAAACAGCCATGAAACCGGACTCCTCCTTACTGCAAGAGAGTGCACAACGAATTGTGAAAAAAGTCGTCTACCACAACTTAGATTAATATCTGCATGGCACAGCTTTCCAAAAATTTGTGCTTTAACTCTCAAGCCTTGTAAAAAAATTTTTTATTATTTAAAAAATAAGTCTCTCAAATGCAATTAACTTCTGCAATTATGTCCCTCGGAGGCCACACATGTAGTGCTTCTCTAAAATCATAAGCATACCTCAAAAACTGCCAGTATCCCCCGTGGAAGTAAATGACCAAGGGCATTTCTGAAACACAGAAGAAGGAAAAGCCGTGAAAACAGTAGATGGGAAGGAAGGACACGTCATTAATTACTGCTGCCGTTCACTGACTGCCATCAGTGCATCTGCGACCAGGCAGAGCCCAGTGATATCACTGCCTGCTGTCAGTACATCTGCGACCAGGCTGAGCCCAGTGAGTTCACAGCCTGCCGTTAGTGCATTGGCGACCAGGCAGAGCCCAGTGAGTTCACTGCCTACCGTCAGTGTATTGGCGACCAGGCAGAGCCCAGTGATATCACTGCCTGCCGTCAGTGCATCTGCGACCAGGCCGAGCCCAGTGAGTTCACTACTGTTTGACAACAACACATGGATTAGTGGGTGGGTTGGGGGATGGGGGAGGAGAAGAGTGCAGTTAGCCTGGGATTTCGCAACATCCCACCCCCGCCCCAGCTCCAGTGCCTGCAACTTAATTCCCCAACCCCCTACCGAGCAAGGAGCCGGTCGGCGCATATACGTCCAGCTTCTCGCCGTCTCCATCGCCGTACGGCACGTTGAGCAGAGTCTGGGCCACGCTGCGAGCCCTCTGTGTACCTGCCGACACACACAGACACACATTATGACACTGTGAGACAAAAGCAGATACAAATTCTTAGACACTTCACTTGGCAACAGCACTGTGCCCCCATTATGAGATTTAAACCCTCCGGACCGTATTTAAATGCAGAAAGGAGATGCTGGACACTAACTGGACACTAAGCCTTGAATTTACAATTCAGCAAATAATTAAATACAAACTGAACTTAAAGATCTGATAATAATCCACAATATGCTTTAAAAATAAAACATAAGAAACAGTGATCAGCACATTACACCTTCTTTGAGCGATGCCACATGGGCCTTTATCACCTCATCCGCAGGCATTCTGTGTGACCACTGGCTGGGGGAGTACTGCCTCTCCAGCTCCTGCAAAACACAACTGTTGTGTCACTCAAGCTACCATAACGGCCAGTCACTGTGTAGGAGCAGCGACATCGAAGACAGCACCCTCTTGTGGCAGTCATCCCAATAGTTTTTGTATTTCCTCTGAGCCTCTTAGTATACTGTATACTCTTACTGAAACAAAAATAACAAATGTAGTTGCAAGCAGTGGGTCCAAAAAACATGACAGCCAAAGAAGCAGCAGGAAGTTTAATGAATGATGAGGGCATACTTAATCCCTTTTGTTGTATAATATTCAAGATCTGATTGAGACAATAGTTTGGGTAATTATTTACTGTGTTGCTTCTATAGGAAGTGTGGCCATATTGTTTTGCACAACACTACACTTTCCCAATAAATTAGATTGACAGTCATAGCAATGAATTCATTATATGAAAAGCTATGGTCGTTTATTTATTTAAATTCTTGTGTGTGCTTGTGCGTGGCCATCGTGGCAATGTGCTAGAGGTTTGACAGTCGGTATTCTTAAAACTATTGTAAATCATAGTGTATCTCACAAATTAGAACGTGACATTTCAGATTATAACAATAAATCAAAATTTGAATATTTAAAGAGAATGCAGAAGCGACAGTTAACAGATAGAACCTATTTGAACAGTTTGGCCAAATAATTGAATTTCATATGTACACCAAATAATCATGTGCCACATTGATTATCAGCTCGTCATAACTGTGAAATCCAAAACAATGCGACTGTATGCAGTACATACAGGAAGCTTATACTTACATTTTTCTCCATTTCCTTCCAATGTTTCATGACTGAATTACACCGGACTTTGAAATCAAACATAGGAATCTGGGGCACGTCGCTTAAACGTGAAAGTCAAAAAGTACAGTAATAGGTAGAACGTAGAACCTCTTCGGCCATACAGAGCTTGACTGAAAACATACATTTTAATTATTCGAATGTTTCTGGTCTTCAGATAAGACAGAGGCAAGGTATAATATATTAGTCAGTTGACTTTAAGGTTTCTGGCGCTTGGATAAAATACATAGATACATAGAACTGTTACCGTTTTTATATAAGTTGATTTCAAGTGCCTTTCCCAAAGCGATTGTACGAAGTTAACATTTAAAAAAATAAAATAAAACTGTAATCACTTACAAATACCACCAGGACAAACTTTAATAAGAGAAGAGCGTGTTATGTCAGTCTTACTACTACCTAAAACTTCGACTACAACATTTTTAGTATCGTTGCACACCTAATTTTGACTTTACTTTCCTTACAGACAAAAGCGGCAGTCAAGTTGTTAAAGCGCTTTTTTCTAAAACAACGTGTCTCTGCAAAAAAGGAGAGAAGGCGTATATCTCAGTGTGGAGCGTAATAAATGACTGTGTTTCAAAAGTTTATTGGTTCTTGCTTTGTCGTAAACCATGACGTATGTGTCACTATAAGGCAGCTACCGGTGCAGTAACTTCCAAGCATAATTTATACAGTAAATTGTGTTCTAAGAGTTTCTCTAAAGGCTCACGAACAAAATGGACTGTTTGGACATTCCACGAATAATGCCAAACTCTCCAAGGAAAATGCGGGGACAAATCCAGGTAAAACAACTGACTATTTGTGGCATAGCTTTTCAGTGTATCAGTTTTGTGCCATGGAAAGCGATAATGAATAAAGCAGCGCTTTTCGCTTCGTTTTTTTCCCAGGTTATTTTCGGACCGATGTTTTCTGGAAAAAGGTGAAAATAATTGCATTGTTACTAAAACAAATTACTAAAGTTTATAACTAAAACTGATCTCAGTTTAACGTAGACCTTGAGTAGTAGATGGTGTAGCCAAACGTGGCTTTAGTAAAGTCTCGTATTTGCTTGAAAGATGGATCAAATTAATTCAATATTGTCTTAAAATCAGAGGAACATTATTTATTTAACTATTCGAAAAAATGCCGCTCGCCGAAATGGGATAACCCCTGCCTTGGTTGTGATTGGCTATAGAATCCGCCAAAATGCGAATTGGAGGGATATTTGAAATTTGTAATCGTTTTGTATTTTTGATAAAAATGCACAATTATGTAGCGCCTATTTTGGTGAATATGCATGTAAAATGTTTTTTCAAGAATTATGTTTAGGTTAGTTTTGATCTTTCGGACTGGGTGTTTAATTGTAGAGCAATGTGAATTGTGAATTATTTTTTTTTAGCACTGAATTGATGCGGAGGGTGCGTCGCTTTGAGATTGCACAGTACAGCTGCCTGGTTATCAAATATGCGAAAGACACGCGTTATTCGGACGAAAAGATGGCCACGCACGACAAGTGAGTCACTATATTCGGTTCGAAACGGTATTCTTTTTGTTAGCCATACTTGTGAAAATTTGTTAAATCTAGAGTGTCCATCTTCCCCTCAGAAACGTAATGGAGGCGTTGCCTGCAAATCGTCTGCGGGAGATTTATTCACTGGCGACAAACGCCTCAGTCATTGGCATCGACGAAGGACAGTTTGTAAGTTCTGGGATGAATATATCCTAGGGTGGGATCAAAGCAAGACGTTGTTTGCCAGCTAATCGCACCTTTTCTACCTTTTTGTTAGTTTGCCTTCCCAGACAGCCCTTATCTCAGACCAATAATAACATTTAATTCAGTTTTAAAAAATTCTTCAGTAATTCAGACCTCCAATTTGTGTATGTGTTTCACTTTCACTCTCATGATCTTGGTCTTCTCTCCATCTGGCAGTTCCCAGACACGGTGGAATTTTGTGAGGAAATGGCCAACATGGGCAAGACCGTCATTGTGGCTGCGCTGGACGGCACCTTCCAGAGAAAGGTATGACCAGGCCACGTAGGAGATTACTCCTTCAAACCCGTACCACCACTTCCAAAGGAGGCAGGTATCATGGAAACAGACAGGCTTCAGGAGTCAAATATTTGAACTTAAACAAAATTAATGCTATAAAGTGACATAAAAGTTCTTATGGTTTTCCCTTTATTTAGAGATTCGGTTCTCATCAGTAAATACTCGTCGCTATATAAACCGACAGTTGCGTCAGTGGTAACCCTCATTTTTCTTTAGATATATGCTGGGGGAGTCTCCCTTGTATGAATGCTGCCCTGAATGCCGTTTGGAACACTACTTTAAATGAATGGGGTAATCACTTGATGGTTTGTTAAAAGGGACTTTCTCAACCAAATCTGCCATATTTGTGCTTACATTATTATTTTGTTCAACAGCAAAGCACAGAATGATATTCTTAGTGGTTGTAAGTTGGTAAGGGTAGTTGGTCTTAAAACTTTTAAAAAGATTGCTATTGTTGGCTAACCCCAGGGTTGACTTCCTGGAAATGTTTGAGAAGTTAACTCTCCCGGTGTCCTCCAGCCGTTTGGGAACATCCTAAACTTGGTGCCCCTGGCGGAAAGCGTACTGAAGCTCAACGCTGTCTGTATGCAGTGCTTCAAGGAGGCCGCCTACACCAAGAGGCTAGGGGAGGAGAAGGAGGTGAGGTTTTTGTTACAAGTTAGTGACAGATTTTTGAAACTCATTCCTTGCTCAAACTTGGAATGATTTCACTGACCAAGAGTTAAGCTGGTCCCAGACCAGTACGCTCACCATAAGATGTGTATTACAGACTATAGCTCCATCCCAGTCTATGGAAATCCATGTGCGTGTGTCCTCAGGTGGAGGTGATTGGGGGCTCCGATAAGTACCATGCGGTGTGTAGGGCCTGCTATGGAGGCCTGATGGCCGACAAGGAGAATAGCGCCACCCGAAGGGACGAGACACCCCCGCAAGCCCTACAGGGGAAGCAGTTGAATGGCAGGGCTCCTCGCAAACTCTTCACTGCGCTGCAAATTTGAGCATGCTTAGATATTCTGAGTGTGTGTAATAAGCACTTTAAAAAGTTTGTCATTACAGAAACTGGTGTTTTAATCAAGGGGGTTTTATTGCAGTGTTAGTGTAAATATAAAACGCATTTTAATTAAAAAAATTATGAGCTTTAAGTGATGTATGTACTGACCTTTCTGGAACCGTATGTCTTATATCTTGCTGTAGCTGAGAACCCATTAAGCCTGTGGCAAGTGGGTGTGTGTGGTTGTAAGTAGGAATTGACTGAGGCTCTTATATATCTGCTATACTTTCTCTGAAGGCCTAGCCTTTTTGTTCTTATTTTTCCACTTTTTCAGACTCCTATAAAATAGCAACTTTGACAATTATGGATTTTTTCTAACAATACCAAAACCTTGACAAGTAATGTGTCTTTCTTAAAAGTAATAATTGAGGAGATGGCCACGTTTCTAAAATGGCAAATTAGATGCAGAAGAGCTTTACATTTTTATTTAACAGTGAGTTGTGACTTGATGAACACATCTGGACAGAATCCGTACAATAACTGCATTACCTTGGTACATGTGTTACTGCATAATTTTGTGTCAATGTGTGCCAAATATTCTTGCCTGGTCAGTGAAAAGAATTCAGCAGTAGTAGCTGAAATTTTCATTGTAATATTGTTGTTATGAACCCCATATAATATCTTCAGCTTTTAAAGAACTATGTTTATTTTGAAGTAGTACAATCTGGTGGTTAACTGAAGAAATGTTCTCAATGATGCTACAGTAGGGTCCTTAGTGTTTATTGGGACAATCAAATATGAAGTGAATTCTGGGAGAAAAATCCTTCAATGCTACGTGAAAGACAATTAAATAAATTAGAATTACCTTAAAAATATTGCCAGAAAACCACTGGCACAAATTGACACCATGTGGACTACCCATTCACCAAGAAAAGAAAAATCTACCCCAGAAAATACCAAATAACCTTAAACAAATACAGAAATCAGGCGTGAGCAAAACCGGTTTCTCGTTCAAATAATGCAGAGAGCCCGGTTACTGCATTTGGCAACGACGCGTGGGAGTATTGGTACTGTATTTCACAGTGGACTCGTGATGTTTAACTACCTGCATGCGAACCTAAATCCATGACCGGCAACTTATATCTGATGCCACAACCCTCTGGGGCGAACAGATCCACAAAGGCTAGGAACAGCTTGCAGGTTGCCAGTCTTTGCTACTGAAGGCAATGAGAGTAAGAGCATATCTAGTGGTGGGAAACATGAAGCTGACACAGGGATATACATGCAGGTTTGCCTTTAAACACCTGAAATGCAATGAGAAACGGGCAAAAACATTTAGTCAAAACCTAAATTGTGTTCCAAGGCACAACAAAAACCTGTGGCAACAGAGGACAGAAATGCCCACAACCCTGGAAGCTAGCCAATGGTTTGGTGGACCAGAAGTTCTAATAGGTAGCGATGCCAACTACTTAAAACACTGCAGAACCCTGACAGGCCCCGTTGTCAGAGGCTGGTCACCGCAAAACACTCTGGGGGCGTATTACTGGGATGATTTGTCAGAGTATATAAACCCATGCAAACGATATACACGTTCATAATTGAACTAAAGGGTTTGAACTGACCGGTTTTATATCTGCAATTAATCACTTGTAATGAACTTTGAAATATGAATAGTGAAATTGTTGAAGTAAACTTTTAGGGAAATTGTTAGGTTTTTGCTTTTTACAAAAGTAAACCTAAAACCACAAAAAAAGTGTTGAAGGCACTATCCAGTGAATAAACTTTGGTTCAGAAACGTTAGACCAACACTTGTGCACAAGATGGCAGTGGGATGGGGAGTGTAGGTTTGAGTATAAACAGGGCTTTGCCAAAAGAGTGCACCCTGCCCCAAATGCAAACAAAAGAACCGATTGCCGTACACAGAAATTAGCTAGTAAAGGGTCTGCCCTGGCAAAACAAAAAACAAGGAGGCATCCATTGAACCAGGGCTCAGCAACATTTTTCGTCATTACTAGTGCTTACAAAGTCTAATTAGATATAAAAAATCATTAAAAAAAAAAAAAAACGATCTAAAATTAAATTTTTTGATCATTAGATTAGATTTAACTGTTACAGCCCAGGATGCAGTCTGGGGAAAGTCGGTCAGCTCCCCCCCTTAAATGTTGCTAGAAAAATGGGACCACCTTTCAGCTTCGTAATGTCATGATTGTACAGATTCAGTGGGACTGCTCCAGTTCTGAATGGCAAATATAAAAAAGTTACAGCCTGCATAAAAAGATCACAAGCTAATTTGGCAGCTTGGGTCAGGGCACTCATGTCTATAAAATGGCACTTTATAAATGGGCACCTGGACTGGCAGAAACAACCTTTGGGGATGCACTTTAAATAGAGGCATCGATGCGCTGCAGCGAAGGCACAATGAGAAGAGGAAGTCCAGACAGCAGGTTTTTGCAACTGCACTGCCGTCACTTTTGGGGAGGCTAATGGGTATCCGTTCCAACAACCATGCAACAATGTCACATTAACCCTGTGCCAGGCCAGGCTCTTGAGCAATTTAAATAATTTAACAGGCCATGTGCAGTCAACAAAGCTAAAACACATTATGAGACAACCACAGTCTCCCCCATCTCTCTACCCTACCACAGTAACAATTGGCACCCCGTATATATTTACAAATCAAGACTTGCTCGTCTGCGTGACCACTTTAAAATAAGCTGCAAATGTCTCATGCCACCACTTCAGGTTACGCCACATTATTTACAAGGCAATAAAAACCATGGACGGGCCTCCCTTTTCTTCAGCTGGGCCCCATTGCCTTCTCCGATAGCTTTACACCAACACATGTTGTGACTTTCCTACAGTTGTGTGCAACATGCATCTCTTAACAATCAGCAGTCCCACAATAGCCCCTCACTTTGCTAATAATTAATGGATCCTATGACAATTAAAGAGCACAAATCTGCAAGACAACTACACAGGAAAAAAACAAACCCAATAACAAAACACACACCCACTCCAAACTCAAAAGTCTCAATAGGAACGTACATACAGCCTTCAGTTCACAAGCGCGCAGTGAGGGGGTGCTATAAAATCAATTCTGATCTAAACAAAACAAAACAGCAGTGATCAAATCCTTGTGGTAGAGTCATCTTTGGTTGCCCTTAAAGACCCCCTCCCTCCACCACGTTGTGTGACTGGACCTCGAGCCCCACTCAGAAAACTGGAGGCTGGTAGCTGCCTTCTCCCTGAGGTTGTTGGTTAGAGGGGAAAGGGGGTTGCTGGTAGCTGTCCGTCTCTCCCGTGGGGTACGGTGGGTAAGAGGGAGGGTAGGGGGTGGCGTGGTTGTTGGCCGGGTCATTGTAGTTCTGACTGAAATCTTGCACACCCTGGCGGTATCTGTTCAGTGTGAAAGCAGTCAGCGTCCCCTGTTCAGAGAAATACGGTTCAGGGTAGAGAAGAAGACCGCAAGCACCAGCAGCAGCTATGGATAATTCATGGTCACAAAATACCTATATATGGAAACTAAACCTGTTGTCTATGGGAGTCTGCCATGGACAAGGATTACATTTATATTCACAAGCTTGGTGACTGCATTTTGCTGGTGACTGCATTATGAAAGACACTTACATGCCAGCGAAGCTGTATATACATTTAGCGCACTGCCACCATCCCAAGTTTAATTATAAAGAAAAATGAAAGTCTGATTACATAAGATCTCTCACAAAAGCCCTGAGCTACTTATCGTTAGGAGGCGGCAGGGTGCTACGCACCCAAGTCCCGATGGAGAAGAATGAGAAGGCGATGGCGGCGCGAGCTGCGTCAGCGGGGATCACCGCGATATTCACCGTGTTGGACCACTGATTGGCAAGGAGGCAGAAGCACACAAACCACAGGAACGTCCATGCGGCTAGAAGAGAGATAACGAAATGCCCTCAATCTGTTAGACTTCCTTTAGTTCCCACCCTTCTAGCATTCAGCAGACATCATCTTATTAGCACTTGCATTTCACAGTAGAGGCACTCTGGACCAGAAGCAGAAAAATGTATTTATATATATTCTCTAAGGTGCATTGCCTGTTCTTTGCCATCATCTCCACAGCTAGACTTTGGCTCCACTACCTAAGGAATTGAAGGATAACTGTGGAGCACAAGTCCAGTTTTCCATGCATCTTGATAGAACGGTTTGATTCATGTGCCAATTGGGCCAGGCTACTGCAGGCCATGTGTCTCAAGGATTGAATACGGAGGTGGGTGGGCGAACGGGCTCCTTACCTGAGAATACGAGGTCAGCAGTGACAATATACTTCCTTTCCTTGGCGTTGCTTATCTGGGGGAAGTACAAATCCAGCGCAAGGAAGGCCGTAGAGGCCAGGAAGGCCAGCACGCCGATGCCAACCCCGTAGTGACAGGCGCTGTCGTTCTGGTTGAACACACATTTTGCTTCCTGCACAACCGGGGAAGGGTTGACGTAACCCTCTGCAGTGATGCATGCGAAAACCACGATGGCGAAAACCTGAAAGGGGAAGAGCTTAGGTGAAAGGGCATCTACGTGAATGGCGGGGCTGTGGACATAGAACTAACACATACATAACATCTAGTTGTCGTTTGGATTGTGTCTAACCGTACAGGGTACAGGCCAAAATTCATAGTGCAGCAATATATGCCACAATGCTACCCGTTTCTCTCAGAAATAAGACTAATTTATGTAGACTGCTACATGAGCACACACTGCCGCAGGGCTGACAGGCTAATGATGAAGGTGACGTAAGGGAAAGCTCAATCATTTTCTTTCCCCAGTACTTCAGAAGAGTAGTAATGGAAGACTTAAAAGGCTAAACCAGTTTCTTTCAAATAGTTACATAGAGCTGTAAAACCAAAGACAGTAATAATACCACTGCCATTATTTTCTCAGAGACTGCCAGGAAAGTACATGTGCACTGAAAATCATATACGGCCATATTCAATCAAATAATACTTTTAAAATAGACTTTTTAAAATTTTTCCCCTCATTTGAGAAACCGCACTCATTAACATACATCAATTTCCGGATAGAGGTGACGTCACCTTATGCCCAATGTAAATAAAACATCTAGGATTTGTTCACAACACTTAACATGATAATGGGTTCATTGTATAAACTGCCTCCCTCCCGGGTATGTTTACAGCATTTTCTCTAGGGCTAAATTATCGAAATTGCTAACCAGGGGCATACAACTGAGACTTTCAAAGGATGGCTTTTTATAGACTTTTACAAATGTAACATAAAGCCTATAGGAAAGCTTGAGAAATAGGGAGAGGCTGCTTGCCGACAGTGAAAACTCCAGCAAAAAAATATCCGAGGGCTGGAGTTTTAAGACTCACAGGGACACTCCCTGGTCACATGATCAACAGACTGCCCTCTCTCGCTCAAATAGCCACCGCCTCATCACATGACACACTTGTGACCAACAGACTGCACTCCCTCCTTCACTGATAACACAGGGCCTCTGGGTTTCAGACACCCGCCATGCACTCTCCAGAAGAGATGTTCTTATAGGAGCCGAGAGAGCAGAGGAAGAGGCAATCTGACAAGATCTGAGGGGCAGAGAGAGGGGGGTGGCATCACCTTTCAAACCATTTCCTTGTGTTTATATTTGCAACCCAGATGGCACACACTGTCCTACACTACACTCTTAAATCCAGTCACGTTGGTAAATACTGCTTCATGACTTTATATAAAATAATTAATAAATAAATAAAAATAAACGCTAGTGGGGGAATTCACACAATAGGGAAATTCACTAGAAACAAAATAAAGTTGTATTTATATTTTATCCATGGAATATGTAATTTCCCTTGACCAAACCAAACTTTTCCTGTTGTCAATAGAAATGCATAAACTGCAGACATTTCCAAAGTATAAAAAACATGTAGTTAATACAACAGACAAAAATAATTAAAACCTCCAAATTATTTAAAATGAAAAACATAACAGATATACACGCCCGAGTAGCCATATTCAGGTTTGACAACAGACTGCCTCGCAAACTGAATGACCTCGTTTGGAGCAATGTGTACAATACCGTTTAAATGTGTCAGTTAAAACTCTTCGAGTATGCCCAGGAAGACAACCTCTCAATATCGCATAATTAACGACTATCACTGTAGAAAGATATCGTCCATGTTTTATTGCGTTTATTTTTTTGCACGTGTTTGTAGGTGTTCGAGTTCCAGAAGTTCCGTCATGCTGGCCTGTGCCGTCTGAGCCTTCGGTCATACATTTCGACTTCGTTCTTTCGCTCTGTCCGTTCCGTTTAACGCGTCCCTGTTCCATAAGAAGTCGAAAACATAATGCATTTTTATCACGAGAATAATTACCATTGTATTATATGTGCAAATGAGGCGTCACCAAAACAATGGTCAAAATGTAATGACCAACTATCGAATGCATGAATGGCAGATTAACGTCTAAATTTGTCTGAGTAAATATTACGGTACTTACTTATCCACGTTCAAATACAAACATTTTCAGACACATAAATAACCGAAAACCCATAATTTCCTGAACTTGTCAGGAAACAAACTCAAACAGAACAGCTGTGTCATCGCGCCAATATAACAAACTCCTCGTGAAAGAAAACGCAGACGAGAAACACATTAAATACTACTACAGCGCAAGCAACAGGTTCCTTAACGTTTTACTACACATTATGTATCACGTTTAACAAAAGATTTTAAGATGGCCGTGAAGTACGTATGTTTACCGAACCAACTATTAACGTATTAGGCTAGACCGACTAAAAACCTTTAGATTAGTTTCCACGAGAAAAGCAGCGACAGCGGCCATGGTAATGGCTTACCCAGCTTAATATGCGCGCAATAGTGTGCGGCTGTTTTAGAAAGTTCTTGAAATCGAAGGCGCCCCCAGCCAGCGAGGCCCCGTAAGCATTACTCCCACCAGTCTCCATTTTTTCGTCTTAAGTCACAAGCCTGGCACTGAAGTAAACAGGTCCTTCTCGCAGCCTGACAGATCGTTCAGTTATTTCCACAGCAGTTTCCTGCAATCTAAAGAACCACCCTTCACGGTAAAGTACACGTCAGAACGTAACTTTGCTTGTTAGAGATCGTCTACAAAGTGTCCCCAGAGGGGAGACGGGGACTTACAATTATTTCGTAAAACTACAAATAACTTAAATTACATTTTATTTTTTAAAATGATTAACTTCTGTATTTAGTGAAATTGTTCAGCAAATCAACAATTGTAAATATATTACATTTGAAATAAAGTTTCGTAAAATTAAAATTTAACGTTTTATTTTGAATCCCTTCAAAATGATTTGAACATGACTGTACAAAATTAGGACTAGACGCATAACCAACGCGGACCAAATCCGGTTGTTTTTTTACCGAGTATCCCAGGTCAATGCTCACTACCTGTTGTACAGTTTCTTACAACAGTGCTTTAACATAACTTGTTATGCTGTCTGTGAACTACAGTGGCTAACTGCAGAATGACAGACTTAATGCTACACTTCCAGCTACCTCTACAGTAAAATTAACGGAAACTGACCAAATATGCAGCGAAGCATCTCCCTTTTCTAAACAGCTTGGTACATAAAGGTCTGTGAGAGACATTTAACGAGCTTATTGTATAACAATAATTCTATAACATCACAAAATACATTTTACAATTTTTATGAATGGAAAAAATATATATTTTATATTTTTAATAATTTGTATTTTATCAACAAAGCGTACAATGACCAAAATTAATTAAAGATATATAAAAGAGAGCGGCTGTACCGCTTAAAAAAAGCCATTTTAAAAATATTTAAAATGTAAAATATTAATAATAATAATAATAATAATAATAATAATAACCCAATGCAGAAAACGCTAGACGTGAGATAGTATCTATCTGGGCTTCAACAAAAGAAAGCCATTGGTGCTTTTGACATCACGCACAGCCGAAGTTGCCTTGTTTCGTTTTTTTTTCAGAATCATTTGATCTCAGGGTGGAGACTGTTCTTCTTTAGTGGTATGGGGGAAGTGGGACTGCTTACTCTACGCAATTTATATGGAGCGTCTTCTATATGTCCAACCAGTCATGCGTTGACTGTGCCTCTATCTGTAATAGAGAGACAAAACAAACAAAATCAAACAATCAATAGAACAAATCAACAACAAAAAAATCACAAAAAACGATTCACACAAGAATTCACACACTGTTGTACCTCGTCCATGTTGTCAACGTTGGCCATTTGGGCCAAGTCTGGGTCCTCCATGTATTCCCCCGCCACCTTTTTGGGAGAGATGGCACACGCGTACGTTCTGCTTATGCAAAGAGAATACGGTTGGTCACACTACTACTGCTAAGTCGACGGCCGTATTTAAAACAGTGTTTTATATCTACCTTTTCAAGAGACGCTTACACAAGTATCTTCCAAACGTAAGTTTTATATCTCCCACTAAATGAGGACATTTGTTATCTGCAGGTTCCTATGATACACTGGACACTAGGCTCCAGATTTAATGATGGCTGGAATTTTCCATGAACAAGCAACCTCACCTGTATTGCTTTGGTAGAAGAATACCATAATATTTAAAAGTGGAGTGTAAACCCAGTAACCGTGTGTGTGTGTGTGTGTGTGAGGTGGTGGGGGGGGCGGTGACAAGTGCCATATAAAATAAAGATTATTATTATCAATATAACACACAAGAACAAATTCTTCTCCATACCAGTTTCTCCTCTTCGTTTTCTATTCTGTCAATTTCTGTGAGTTCAATCAATTTCAACCTGAGAGCAAAGAAAGATGACAACTTTTTGTCAGACAGAACTAAAATCTCAGAACACACTTGCAACATATCAATGTCAATAAGATGCAGTTAAAAAACGTTGTACAATTTTGTGGTACTTCTAATTCAGTGATAATGCATTGGTACATTGGCACAGGGATATTTTAAACAACATGAAAACAAGAATGGAAAATATGTAAACAGACCCAAAGTAAGTATGACTTACGTGGGCTTCACATGCTGGTTTTTTTTCCCTGAATAGAAAAGAAATGGAGATTTAAAAAACCTAACAAAGAACAGTGAGCTGGACACTGCACCACCACGTACATGCCGTAAATGGGATCTAGCTCAAACAATATATATATACACCGATCAGTACATTATGAAAACCGGCCTAATATTGAGTAGGTCCCCCTTTTGCATACAAAACAGCCCTGACCCGTCGAGGCATGGACTTCACTGGACCTCTGAAGGTGTGCTGTGGTATCTGGCACCAAGACGTTAATAGCAGATCCTTTAAGTCCTGTGAGTTGCGAGGTGGGGCCTCCATGGATCGGACTTGTTTGTCCAGCACATCCCACAGATGCGCAATTGGATTGAGATCTGTGGAATTTGGAGGCCAAGTGAACATCTTGAACTCATTGGTGTATTCCTCAAACCATTCCTGAACCTTTTTTGCTTTGTAGCAGGGCCCATTATCCTGCTGAAAGAGGCTAATGCCATCAGGGAATACTGTTGTCATGAAAGGGTGTACACGGTCTGCAATAATGCTTGGGTAGGAGGTGGTATGTGTCAAAGGCATATATCCACATGAACGGAAGGACCCAAGGTTTCCCAGCAGAACATTGCCCAAAGCATCACACTGCCTCCGCCAGCTTTCCTTCTTCCCATAGTGCATCCTGGTGCCATGTGTTCTCCGGGTAAGCGTTGCACACGCACCCAGCCATCCACGTGATGTAAAAAAAACCATGATTCATCAGACCAGGCCACCTTCTTCCATTGCTCTGTGGTCCAGTTCTGATGCTCACGTGCCCATTATAGGCGCTTTCGGCAGTGGCCAGGGGTCAGCATGGGCACCCTGACTGGTCAGCGGCTATGCAGACCCATACACAACAAACTGCGATGCACTGTGTGTTCTGACACCTTTCTATCAGAACCAGCATGAACTTTTTCAGCAATTTGAGCTA
>JAOYSI010070201.1:2176-21093 GCA_025775065.1 Hiodon alosoides
GGGAACGTTTACGTTTATCATAGAGCGGGGATGCTTTAAAATGTGTTCACAAGGAAATATTAACCAGGGATGGGAACGTTTACGTTTATCATAGAGCGGGGATGCTTTAAAATGTGTTCACAAGGAAATATTAACCAGGGATGGGAACGTTTACGTTTATCATAGAGCGGGGATGCTTTAAAATGTGTTCACAAGGAAATATTAACCAGGGATGGGAACGTTTACGTTTATCATAGAGCGGGGATGCTTTAAAATGTGTTCACAAGGAAATATTAACCAGGGATGGGAACGTTTACGTTTATCATAGAGCGGGGATGCTTTAAAATGTGTTCACAAGGAAATATTAACCAGGGATGGGAACGTTTATGTTTATCATAGAGCGGGGATGCAGGTTTCAGTCCCATCATCAGTCTGGGCTCTGTGCTAAAGCTGATAAACTGGGCAGAACGTGGAGTCACCTGAGTGTCTGTAAGTAAATGCCTACTCTCAGAATTACCCCTCTGCTGTTCTCAGACCATTCAGCTCTGATTTAATTAACGCACGTGATGCCTGTCTTCGTCATTAGTTTATTCATTTAGACGCAATGTTTACGTAGGTTTTCAAAAACACGTTTGTTTTTGTAAGTAATGAAAAAGTGACATTTGCTCAAATTTAGCAATCACTTCAAAATTTTAAAAACCTATAAAATTCCACAGCAGTAAACTGATACAGGCTCTTGTCTGTATTGCAGACTGGGTGAGGTTTTATCCTAATTGTCTGAAGTAAATACTTAATATTGGGAGATTAAAGTATAAAGTTTTTATTAAAATCTCACAGAATCTGGCGCTGAGTTGTCCAGTGGCTTGGTTTTTAGACAGAGGTGTATTCTGGACACACTTCACACGTCAGCTGGAAGGAGTTGAGTTTCAGGTTAGTCTTTGAGATGACACACACCCCCCAGAAAGTTTTGGGATATTTCTTCTCATTAGTACCCTGTCCTTTGTGTATTGGGCGCCTAATTGTTCAAAGTTTTAAATTCGGCAAGTTACAGTACTGTGCAAAAGTCTTGTTTAAAGACAGAGGCACATTTTTTTTAAATCCTGTAAAGATGATTAAAAAATGATTAAATGAAAAGTTTCTAAATATGAAAAATACTATACAGAGCAGAAAAACAGCAAAAAATAAAAATAAATAAATAAAAATTATATTTTTAAAAACGATTTGGTGTGAGCACTCTTTAAACTGTATCAATTCTCTTAGGTACACTGTCATGCAGTTCTATAAGACAATCGGCAGGTAGATTGTTCCAACAGTTCTTCTACAGATTTTGGCTGTCTGCCTTGCTTTTGTCTGTCCAGGTCATCCCAAACAGCCTCAATGA
Organism: Hiodon alosoides; assembly: GCA_025775065.1. Lineage (NCBI taxonomy): Eukaryota > Metazoa > Chordata > Actinopteri > Hiodontiformes > Hiodontidae > Hiodon > Hiodon alosoides. Next base: position 3,537 of record JAOYSI010070201.1, read on the forward strand.
TGTTGAGATCAGGGCTCTCTGGAGGCCATACCATCAATTGCAAAACTCCTTGTTCTTCTTTTGGAAAGTTAATGTTCAGACATTTAAAAATTGCTCTGTTCTGCTGACACACTAATGTAGAACATTTATGTAAAAAAGCTAGGGAGCCTGAGACTTTTACACAGTCCTGTAAATCTAAAATGTTGAGTAACCCTGAGCAAAACAACAGCTTTTTTATTTTTGACCCGCCAATTTATCACCATCCAAACTTCGTCGTCTTCTTAGGGAACCATTCGTCTTCTGACTATTTTGACCAGAATACAAGCTCTTGGCAAGTTCACTCCATTAATTTAAAATGAAATGATTACAATTTTCCAGCAGCGAGTTGTCTTTTGTGCTAGAGTGACGGTGCTTTGACTGGGTTATGGGTTGGACGTGTGTGATTCGAGGCTTGCGCGTTTGATCTACAATTCTTCGAGTATAAGGTACCGTACATGACCCACGGTGTCATATAATCGATACGAAATGCATTTCCAATTCTCTACTGAGAAAAACATTAACATGGCACCACGCCAAATCCGAGGCTATCCTTTGTCGACCTACGGCAGACAAATAAAATTGCCAAATACTAGTGTCGTCCTTTCTTTTCAATCGCAATCATTTGTCATTACCCACGTTAGCATAACAACAGAAACAAGGGCTTGCCTTAATTGTTTTCAAAACAGAGCGGATAGGCAAAATTAGTTCATATAAGGATGCATATTATTCATATATTATATTGGATTGTTGGTTAATATTATACCGCGAAATCATTATTGTATACCTGGTAGGCTATTATTATCCAAAGTTTGTTCTCTAACAAGCTAAACAAAATGCTAAATCGAATTCCGCAGCACAAACTGAATGAGAAAATTAAACTAATACGTTGGCAACCCAGTTAATGCGTAAACGCGAAGTTGTAACTAATGGATAATTGGGTATGGGCATGACTGCGGTACACTAGAGTCGTTGTACTGTGTATGATAATTGATGGGTCTCTAGTGCAGAAACAGTGAAATCTCATCCCGCAACCAGATTCTGCTTTCTCGGAGCTGTCATTTTACGGAGAGGACACAATGACGAGCCAGGGAGTGACAGAGCTCTGATCTCCACGATGAGGAGATAACTAGGCGATTAAAATGGCTCGCTTGTTCTTCTCGGTCACTCGATCGGCGTGTGAACTCCCCTTATTTACAATCAAATGCAAGGACCGAGTCCCGCACAGACCGCCGTACTCCTAACTCTTCTGCTCCGTCGCTGTTCTATATTCAGCTATTCCAAACGCAGGTGCAAATGAAAATGCAAATGAGTCTGAATACCGTGAACAGCCAGACTTACTTTTACAAACCAGCAACACCCTTTCATTAAACAAAACAACAGCAATAAACACATCAACAGAAATATAAATGTATTTAGTTTCGTACTTTCCACTTGTTTTCGGCCAATTCACGAAAAACACTTAAAGGAGGACTTTAGTCTTCAAATGTTCGCGCCGCTAAGAAATCACTGCATTCGGTTTCGTCCAATTGTTATAATTAACCGATCAGTATGTTGCAGGGAAAGCAGCCCCTTCTCTTGTTAAAACGTTAATAAGTCCAACTACATTATAATTTTATCAGTAATGTTTTGATAATGGTAAATTAACATGGAGTAGGCATGTAATGCAATCGAAGAGACTCTACAGTTGTGCGGGGGGAGGGGTGGAGTGAGTCACTAAATGTTCTTAACTCAAGCCTACTTTTTCTAGTCCGGTCCGCAGAGGCGTTAAATAACGCAATTAAACGATTTTTGTACTTCAACAGGACTTACATTTGTAGCGATAGAAGGGGAGGAAAGAAACTGAACATTCCAGCACTGTCGTTTTCATGATAAATCGAGGGTTTCCTCGCTGGCTTTAAACAGTTGGACCAGGCTTGGGCAGAAATGTATGGATTCCTCACAATCGAGCTTTCAGCTCTGGCGAAATGAAAATGTTGAGACAGGAGGCCAAGTACAGGTTCTGATCTCCGTAACCATGTCATTGATTGAGCCCGTGGATTAGTCTACAAACGGTTTTATGTAATCAATTAAGAGAAACATTTGTATTTTCTCTTTTTATTTTTGCCTTTGCTTATTTTTTACCATGTAAATTTTCCAAAAACATAACACAGGGACATAGGAATATGTTTTGTTCCTCCCATACATGAGCAATTTAGATAAAAATGAGATCTTTCATTTTCATGAGGAAAGTTTGAGAAGGCTGAGTAATTTGAAATCAAATAGGATATTCGGTAAATTAATATCAAACAACGTTTTGGAGACATCTGATTAAAATGAACATTATTTATATTGTATCTTATTGAAGTAATACACTGTTCTGTAAATTGGACCACGCAGTAATTTTAACAACTGGTTTTATTCAGTTAGTAGGACTGTAAACATGTCCACGCGCTCGGGACGAGTCGTACCCTCGCCTCCTTTCAGTGAAGTCGGCCTGCGCCAGGGACATAAAAAGAGCCTTTGTAGGCTCCATTCAGAAACGAGACCAACTTTTGTAAACCTTTTATTCTTAAAGCGCACAAAAAGGCAATCTTGTTATAACTAAATGGAACAGCGAATTGTTGGGTTTCAGTAATGGATTTATCTATAATACTTGACCCGGACAAGATTAAAAGCAATTTTATAAACAATTCCACTTTCGTTAAATGTAGTCAGGCCGCTTTTTACGCCCTTTGTGGTTTTAAGTTTATATACAAATATCTAAACATTCCGACCGCATCCGAGCCTTTTAAAACAAAAATACCTTATACCGGAGCCCATGGCACGCGCAAGGCGGTCTCAATTAATCAATTACAACACAATATTATTTTTTGGCATATTTTACTAAATTAAATCTTTTTGACAAACTTAGATACAAAGAATAAATGGGTTATAGTGTCAAGACCTATTTAATCATTTATTCTGACTAGTTTTCTCCTTAAACAAAATAAAACTCGTTGGAACGAGTATATTTTGGGGATTTTTTTTAAATATCCCATTTAGCAACAAATTTAGATAACTAACAGTTTTTTCAGACCCTATTTAACATTAATTCTCCACATTGATATTTAGTGGTTCGAATTCATAATCAGCTAGCCTCTCTGAACCTCTGGAGGTTATATGACTACCCCAGATTAATGCAGACGACGATGGATAATCCATGAAGGCGTTTTATAGCGCCGAACGAAGGGCTGCACTGATTTGTAGAAATTCTTTATATCTGAGGCACGCGGAGCACGAAGCGTTTCCCGCTGAACCTATGACATCACTATGTCACTATGATATTAAGGCAACGTGCCCAACAATCTAACGATTTATCTTGCTTTAATCAAAGCGACAGCTGTCCATTTTAGCCAGATTTCCAGCGAAGAAATTCTATTTTAACCCGGGCTTCGCAGTTTTTCCTTTTTATTTCTTGACAAATACGTAAAACTCAAATTAATGTCACAAGTTAAAAACAAACTGATAAACCAATGCAATGACTGTTATTAATTGATTTAAATTTTGTTGAAGCCCTCTTTTGGATGACCAAAGTAGTAGCAAGTAGTAACTTAGCGAGTCTGATAGCTACAGTTGAGAAAATTAAATCACAAATGTTCGTCTTTCACCTGGATTAACTGAGTTCATTTCTAGTCATAAATAGTATCCAAGGGTAAACCCGTTATGAAACTCACACTTTATAGCAAACATATTTCTTTCCATAAATGTTATCATGGGATAATAAGGATTATCCATTTTAAATTGTACCTGGCTGTAGCGGAGGCGTTCATGTGTTTGAGTAATGAAACCATTTAATATAATTTATTTTTATTAAGAAACAAAAAAAGTTAATAAGAACTTTTCATTTTGTACTTTAAAAAATCCGCGCAAGTTGCCTGAATGACGTAGTAAACGTTCCACAGCTCACAAAAACGGTGTTTTTATTAGGCGGATCTTAAACTGACAGTCCAGTCCCTTGGGGGGGTTGGGAACAATTGACAAAAGATATTTCGTCACAGGCAGTTTTCAGCCGTTACTGGCGGTGATCAAACGGGGTTTATTGTAATCCATATCAATACCCTGATGGCAACGTTCCAACACTCACCTGCAGGCTAACCTCGGTGTTAGCCCCTCGGCGCTAAATTATGAAAACGATGAGAAATTAGGTATTATTTTTTGTAGTTGTTTTGTTTTGTTTAAAAAAAAAAAATAAAAAAAAGCAAGTTGGGTTAATTATCTATCTTGTAGTGTTCACAAGACTAGATGGCCAATTTTGGTCCCTTCCGAATTACGCTATCATAGTCTTATAGGCCTACACGCGTTTAATAAAATCTAATATGATATTTTCAGATATTTGTCATCAATTGAACCACTCCCGTTTACCTTGATTTGTTTGAGTTATAACACATATGTCGCTCACCAATACTAACTTCCTGGTTTACGTCTGAAGGGATACCAGTGGTTTAGAGACTACGTGTGTTTTAACTCCCAAAAAATACTCCACATCTACCCCTCCTCTTCTTCCCCCGCTCACATCTGAAGTAGTCCTGCTCTGAAGTCACATATTGTTCCAGACGGGGGGAGAACACTGCTGTCGATCTCGGTGTTACTCCTGGGTAAAATATCGTTGCAGAAAAATACCCCCAGCCACGCGCAAACACCAATAACATGCTGTCTTGGTCGCGACTGAAAACCTTGAAATGTTTTCTTTGCGAGCTACTTAACTTTCTCAATCAGTTGTCACTTGTTGCTAAGGGAGCACATCTGTTGTTTTGGACTGCGTATTCGATCGGTAAATTCAAGTTACGAGATATCGATTAAATTTCATAGGCCATTTCTTATTATAACTTTTTTTGTGTTATTCGTTAAAAGGCTATATTTATATTATTATTTTATATTAGGCTATATTTGACGTAGTTTGCTTTTATTTGTTTTAAGTATCGAAAAGGGTAGGCTTTTAACTTATTATTTTTGCACCAATTTGCACCAACCTAGTCCTTAGGTTAGGTTAATTTGAATAGCTTTAAATGCCGGGATAGTTCAGTGAAATTATGTCTGTTTAGGCATTACATATAATCGCAGTTCGTTTGCAGCATCTAACTCCTGACGTATTTAAAACTTTCTGGATGTGTTCCCTGTTAACGTCGCCCGGAGACGTCTCTGATTAGACCAGGAGCAGCATCTAACGTTTTAAATAATAATTTAATTTGATTTACATAGCTGTCCGCGCAAAGTGATCATCTGCTGCCATTAACAGCGCATTGATTACACTCATCCAAGAGGCTTATCAATTTACATTTGACTATAAAATGGCAAAATCGGATTCCCTGTCCGTATTACATTAAGTATTTACGCTCTTGTCCAATTAGGTCTAAAATGAAAAAAAAAAAAAAAAAAAAAAAAAAAAAAAAAAGAAACATTTAAAAAAACCGATTATAGGTATTTTTAAGCCAAGAATTACAACGCATTAATGCTAAATCAATTTAATGTGAGATTATCTGGTCGAGTTTCCATTATGTTTAGGCACTCAAACAAATAATTGTTAAATTGCAACTGATTCAGTTAGCCGTATTCAAAAACGAATTAAACGCTACAATTTAGGCCTATCCCAGTGCAATGTGAACGAAATTAAAAGATCCAAAATTTTGCTTATTACTCCTCCACTATATTAATGAAACTGTAAACGATGTGCAATTTAAACCAACGCAACGCTAATGGGGAGATTACCTGTGATATTTATCATGAAGCCCCTCAGTTACTTGAGTAGAAACCTATCGAAGTCCACGACACTGAACGGTAGCCGTTTTCACCTCATTATTGCGGATCGTATTTGACACTATTAAATCTACTGAATAACGGCCACATTTAAACCTCGTCAGATCATGTGGTGAAAGCCATCGTTGGTGCTTTTAATTAATATTTAAATAACTAATCGTTCAGAATAGCGCGCTCAAATTATAAATAATAACTACGACTACAGACAGTCAGCGTAGTGCGTTGACATTATAAGGGTGTACTGTTTGTGAAGTAAACTTAACTCTTCTACAGAATTTTGTATGGGGGCATCCAACCGTGCATACATTCATTCACCCACGTTAATTAACACAAACCTACAGACCGATCAGGCCTATTGTTTAAAATATTTTATCTAATATAATAATTTAACGACAGGGGACACACCGAGCTCGGTGCGCGCGTCGGCGGAGCTCGGGGGAAGTTAGAAGCTCGTGTGATTTGGAAGGCAGTGAGGCGTATTCACTGAGCCCTGTGCTGAAAAAGTGTGAGAAATGCGCAGGGGCGATGCCATGCTGGCTGACAGTGTGTGGTCTATTGAATAGAATGTGCGTTTCGGCCCAGAGAACCCATCCCCCCGCTTCCCTGCACCTGCCCGGAGCTGGGGAAAGACTGCCAGTCATCCAATGAGAGACTGTTAAAATAGACGACATCTCTGGCAGTTTTCAATTATACACCGCCCCCGCCCCCTTCTCCTCACCAAAAACGGCCCATAGCGAGAGAGGCACTAATAAAGTCGACTAATATATGAATACAAGCAATTTATTCATATTACGTAGGCCTATATAAAATATCATTTCAAGGAAGAGTCAATGCGTTTAGTCATGGACATAACAAGAAGAAAACTATGCCTACCTCAATGTGGGCCAAAACCTAGTCCGAGTCTTGCTTTTAGGCAAAATAGGGGAAACCAACTCGTAAATGTCCTTTGCAAAATCTCATGTCAGTGACATCACTGTTATACATTGGCATAAAGGAGCGCAGTAAATCTGGTTGCAGACGATAAGGTTCTCCGGAGGAGTTTCCGCTTGTTAAGGACATTAATTACTTATCATTTTCCCAATGCATGTCCCAATACACACAGCAAACACATCCCAACCGGAGGTTTCAGTCGCAACAAAACAACGCGGTTTTTTTTTTGGTTTTTTTTTGCCTACTTCTGAATTTTTTTAACGGACAACACATTGACTTCGACTATGATTACAAACGGCTACGGTCATGATGCACGGCTTTATTTCCGTGTCTGGAAACTGACATGAGTGGGGTTACTGACATAATCAGATCAAAGAATACAATGCCAGTCATGTATGTTTACAATGCGCATTCAAAACAAATATATGAATCATTCTAGGAAAAAAAGCCGCCTCTGACTCTAGGAAACATGTCTAAAACACATGGAAGAAAATATAAAACAAACGCCTTAAAAATGTGTAATTGTTATGCCATTGCACGCACCGTACTCCAGGTTTCTAACAGGCCTACTTAAAACTGCGAATACATCTTAATATGCAACGCCTGGAACTAAATTGTGGCAATGTATAAATACGTGAATTTTAAATTGCAAAAACAAAAACGTTTTCTTTCCTCAGTTCAGATGATGAGTGTTCAACCTGTTGCATACTGTGCTGAGTACGATGGTTCGACCCCATCCGTCGGTCCTGGTCTTTGATATAATTGCATTCTGAATTATTTTCAGTGACGATAAGAAATAATGCAGTGACGCTGGTGCTAACTTGCAATTCGCTCTACACCTCACACTATCACTGGACGTGAGTACTCTCGGTACGGATTTATATGAAAGCCTAATAGTGGCACACCAATCATTCCCACTTTCACACAAAAAAACTCCTTCGGAAAGTTCTTACCAGGATGCAGTCATTGGGCTCAGCGGTGTTGTACCTTATCACTAATGAATTAACAATTGTATCATTATTATTATTATTATCTTTTATTATATTTATTTATTATCACGATTTCAGTTACGTTTCCGTAATAGACGAATGTATCTTTTCAGCCGAAAGAGAAGTGTTTTCGCTTGTTCTCTTTCTATATTCTTGTGCATTGTCACATAATTTCGAAGCGAAACACCAATACGAATGGGCAACTTTAATCATTTTAAATGATTCATAATAAAGTGCTGCAGTTTTGCATTACGAAAAATGTCCTACCTAGGACCGTTGAAGATCCTATAATTTATCAAATATATTCAGCTATTACAAACAGCTCCAGCGCTTGTATAAATAATGAATTGAACCAGTGCTCCCTGACCCCATGAAAGTCCAGTAGGGACACGTTTGTGGTAATAATACTTGGGAATGAACCTTCGTCAAATATTCATTTAGCGGTTAATGTGAGCTTTTCTCCCCCGAGACGCCGTGTAATAGTAGCGTCCCAGTCTTGGCAAGCAACTGTGCTAATCTACCTCTGCAGTTCAGCAAAATATTTTAACACCCGTCAGATTGGAAACGCTTTTAAATTCACAAGGGAAACCGTCTTATCCATGGCCTCATTTTAAATACACTGAAACGATGAGCAAGTGGTTGCCTTAAAGGGCCCTTCGCAGAGTAACTGAAATGGAATGATAATAAAATAAAACGTAAACGAAATTAATGTACGGTATCCGCCAAATGGACTTCATAATAAATATATCACCTGCATGGCATGTAAAAGCCAGTTAAATAAATAACTGCAACATCACAATATGACACACATTACGAGACTTTTTAGCACCCGGAGTGATTTTTTCAGCTATACGGCCTAGTTACGGGAAGCTTTGTTTCAGATTGATTTTTTAAAACATTTAGGTTGTCATCACACATTCATTCAATGCATCAGACCAGATTTTCTTTTCTTGTTCTAGGCCTACAAAAAAAAAAAAAACACCAAAGGAAAATTTAAAAAGGAACAGAGTTTTTCTAAGTTTATGGGGTTTTCTCGAAAGATGTTGGAAAACATTCCTTTTGCACATTTAGGGTTAAATGAACATTTTTTAAATCTTATATATATGTGTGAAATAAAATAATTACAACATAATATCTCTCGAAATTATTGAGCCGTGAGTTTGGTTTTCTAACATGAAGTTCCACAAAGGCGAATAAAAAACCGCTTACAAGCGCGTGAATTCTCGAGATGCGGTGACGCTTTTGATTTTGATTTTCATTTCATTTACATCGACCAAAGAAAATAATACAATTTCTATTTGTGACAATATCACTACTTTATACCTTATACCTTTATACAATAATTTAAGTGCAGTGGTAGACTGCCATAACCTTTAAACATTGCGAGGCCATCCCATAGAAAATGGGCGCAATTTCCTTTTCGTCCTAGCTCTTAAAACCCCGATCATCTTTTCACAATAAATATTTAAATATAGAAATTTCGGTAACCCCAGTTTATATCCTAAAATAGATGATCCTGCCCTGCCCTCTGAGACAATGTTCTGGCCATCCTAACAGCAAACGTCGCTGAAAAGTATGCAGCAACAAGTGTTTTTTTTGTATACCATTTGTTCACTATATATACACACACACACACACACACACACACACACCACCAAATGATGAATAAACAAAGGCCCAAATATTAATACACACACACACACTTTCTAAATGTACTAAAATAATTCTCTCTCTCTCTCTCTCTCTCTCTCTCTCTCTCTCTCTCTCTCTCTCTCTCTCTCTCTTTATATATATATATATAAACAGTAATGCGGAATTTTGGACATTTTAGTACATTTAGAATAGGCTACCTAAACGTTTCTCCTCCCTACTGGTTAAATGAAAAGGAAAAACCCACGCGATCCACAGTAAAGAATTAAATGCAATTAAAATACAATTAAAACTCATACAATATCCGTGTATCCAAATTTCAAAAATTTATTAATTTCAAACTCTGCATATTAAAAAAAAAATTAAGATGAAATTATAACTGTTATAAAGACGGTATTAGTTCAAATATATATATATACATAGTGTCGGCAACTGTTTTCAATACAGAGCCTGATTTTAAAATACAACTACGGAAATTAAAAATGAAAATGAAACTGAATATCACAATAAATTTACAGAAATATTACAAATCATGAGAAAATTATTAACACAAACTTAATGGAATTCAAACAAATGAAAAGCGGGAAACGAGTACATAATTTAACGAGTTCGTTAACCTGTAAGAAAAAGTTTTTACTAGTTCGTATTTTTTCACAAAATTAAAACTGTTTTAGTATAATTTGCCAGTAGGAAGATAGGTAGCCAGGTGAGTTTCACTTTTCCCCTTTCCGTGCTTTGTAATATTAGAGCCTAACTGAACTGACACATATACTCTGACATTTCGTAATTTCTCCTTTAAAGAATAGCTGTTGATAAAATGTTACAGCTCCTTGCAATCTACAAACATTAGACATTTCGATTGCCGAGTGTTTTGATAAATACTGTACAAAATTTGCTTGCAATAATAAAACATTTGATAGAGACAATCTCTCTAAAACATTTACCCTTGCTCTAGAACATTTCTTGAAAAAAAAAAAAAAAATGGTTGTGAAAATGTTCTTGAGTTCTATACAACTTGCCTCTCCCAAAAAGGTTCTGTACAAAAATAGTCCGGTTGCTATAATAATAAACACGAATCTACATATGTGATAGTGGGAGTGTACCATTAATTGTTGTACCGGGTACCGGCGCGCTCTGGTAATGTTGGGGCATGTGAAGTCTGCTTTGGGCGGACTGGTCCTGAACTTCAGCCCCTGGTAAGTACATACTGATCATGTCTCGCAGGTCCCCGGTCTGACATGGAACGGCCCGTGAATGGGACGAGGAAGTGACTACGGGCGGACTAGAGCTGGCCTCCGACTTGACCACAGACGCCATGGAACCTAGCGTCATCCCCGGCGTGGTCTGCTGGGAGTAGGACATGCTGTACGTGGGCGATCCGTTCATGTAGGTCTGGGAGTTGGTCATGTTGTACTGGAGCGCGCTCATGTCGTAGCGGTGCATCGGCTGCATCTGCGCCGTGTTGTGAGCGTTCAGACCCGGGTGCTGCGGGTAGCCGAGCTGTTCCTGCATCATGCCGTAGCCTCCGTTGGGCCAGCCATTCATATGCGCATAGCTGTCCATCCTTTGATTGACCCCCGCACCCAAGCCAGCCCCCACCCCGGCGCTCATGGCATTGCTGCCCGGCGGAAGAAGTCCACCCGGCAGTGTGTACTTGTCCTTCTTCATCAGGGTCTTGGTTTTCCGCCTGGGTCTGTATTTGTAATCCGGGTGTTCCTTCATGTGGAGGGCGCGGAGTCGCTTCGCTTCGTCAATAAAAGGTCGTTTCTCGCTTTCGGATAAAAGTTTCCACTCGGCCCCTAATCTTTTACTGATTTCCGAATTGTGCATTTTAGGGTTCTCCTGTGCCATTTTTCTTCGCTGTCCCCTCGACCAAACCATAAAGGCATTCATTGGTCTTTTTACCCGGTCCGGGCTGTTTTTCTGGTTGTTTCCAGAGGAATTAGAATTCCCCGTACCCCCAGAATTTGTCTGAGGGGCGGGGGGTTTGAGATCGGTTTCCATCATGTTGTACATTCAGCCGGATTTTGTGTGACCTGCTTAACCAAAGAAACAAAAATTCCAAACCAGAGGTAGTTCGATGTTGTTACCTTGTAGCGTTCAGTAACTTTTTTGAAATAGAAAACGACTTTTCCCCTTCTCCAGGGTGCGTCCTTAGGTGCCCACAAACTTCTGTCTTGGTCTTTAGGAAACAGCAAACTACTTTTCCCTCTTCACAGGAGCCTTGACAACTCCAGATACTTTTTGAACAAGTTAATAGACAACCATTCATGTGATGAGGGCTGTCAGGGAATAAATGGGTTTTACCTGACCAATCACAGAGCGACTGCTCTCTCAGCCAGGATTGTGTCTTTTATTAGCATAAAGGGGCGGGGTTACTTGCGGTCAGCCGTGGTACAGTGAGGAAGAGGCTGCTTTAAAGTCAGCCAATAGAAACTTCATATTTATTGGTGTAGCAAGTGCTGAAGTGAGAATTTTACACCACCAACGTACACGAAGTGCTTTTATATTATAGCAATATATTTGCTCCGCACGTTGGCACTACTACTGCAAATATGAAACTTTTTTTTCCGGAAGGATCTCGATATATCATCATTTACACCATTAAACGGTGTGAAAACAAAAACTTTTGTTATTAAAACTGAAAATATTTTATATACTCAGTTATTATTTTGATTAACGATATTGCATCGAAGCTTGTCTAGTTGTTATATTGTCGATGTATCAAACCTGTTAAGTAGCATCGCTACTTACATAAGACTCATCGCAAAAAACTGATCACAATTAGAACTATTCCATTACTACTAGAAAGTCGCTGAGTATCAAATAATATACATAAACGGGTAACATACTATAAAGTGAGTGAAAGTATCCAGAATTTAAATAAAAAAAAAAACAAACTAAACAAATAAGCCTCATTAGTAATCATAATGCTTTCCTATTAAAAAAAACAGTTTCTTCGTGTTAATGGGTCGATCTTTTTACTCCGAACCGATTCTTCGTGTTAATGATTACGATCTATTTACTCAGAAACGATGTGCATCAAACAACTACAAATAGATTATACGCCTTCCCTTTAGCAAAGAGTAAAGGTAACTTTCGATGTCTGCGGTTAAAATGTACGGGCTGAACGCTGACACGGGGCCGTGTCCATCACAAATAAGTAGTTTTGTTTCGGTTGTTGTCACAACACTATTCTAGACAAAAGCTCGTCTACATTTACCTCCATTCTGTTGTTGAAGATCTTTGTTACTTAAATGCACTTCAGCTCAAATAAAGAGAAAAATGTTAAGCTAACACGGAAATTGTTACAACTAAAATAAAAACTTGCTGTGAAATGAAAATATGTGCTGATTTTAGCTTTATTGCAGTTTTATTTCCTAAAGTCTCAATAAGGATAACAATTTTGTAGTTTAATAGCTAAATAATTTAACCCTGAAGTATTTCTGACTGAAAATGTAGCTGTAAACTGGGTATCCGCGTGCTACCTGATATCAAGCTGAAATTTCGGTAGTCATGAAGATGCTACTTCAATAAAAGCGGTTGTTAAGACATTCACTCAAATATTAAAATCAATCAAAAATAAGCCAGTCCGTCAATACAGCATTACTATGAAGCAGCAGCGCCGTCTGCTGGTGAAATCTATAAAGAAAACAATTATTTGCCTTGCGACGGAATAGCCTGCTTAGGGAGTATATAATTATAGATTAAATAGAACACTTTATTCTGCCCTTAAGTAAATACTTCGTCAAAATAAATAATTGTTTTTAGCAATAAATAATAGTATAAAGTAATATACAATGCCACGTATGTAGGATGTTTAGGAATATATATGTGATATCTAGGAGAATTTACTTTCTTTATTACTTTTATTTCTTTTTCGCCATTCCTGCTTTCTTTTGTACAATACACTTCTTCTCCTTTTCTTATGTGTTATATAAAAAAACGTATCTGTTTACATACTGAAATCATGTGTGCAACTCGTAAAATACGAAATGGTGTACGGAAAACCCAAGGATAATGATGAAACATACAAATCCACACATATAAAACCCCTTATAATCAGTAGCATTGGAACGAAGCGATTAAAGGGAAATTAAAAGTAATAAGGCGAAAATGATGGACCGTTAGGGAGCGTCAAGCAAAGGAAATGGAAAAATATAATATATTATATAATATGGATATGTTTTTAACATTTAAGATATAAAGGATGAATGATAAAACCTGTTGTGACAAATATGAATTTCATCAACGGAATGTTTTATAAAAAATGTAATGAAATATTAAATGGTTTTCACGATTGAGGAGATTTTGCACACCAGTTACCGTGAACGTTCCCATTTTGTCTGATATTTCCTCTGATACTTTTAGAGACATGTCGTTGTGTTTGTTTACATTTAACGTTGCTTTAATTACAGACTATTGTATCAAGATTATAGTTATAACTACGGGAAGTGGCCAAGCGGCAAACAATCGTAATGATTTTTAAAACGCTTTCTTTCTATAGCTGCGTTAAGTGCGTTCGCCTCTACTAATCTGCTTATGGAAATGAAGGACGGGCAGTGGCTGAACCCAGGACTCTCGAAGAATGTCCTTGTTAAGTGTTATTTCTTAGTATTGCTAATTAGACGAGTTTGACGACCGCGAGTACTTGAAAAAGCGTTATCTAACCTCCCTAGCCAGAACAAAAAGACATAAGAAATACGGCGATTATCTAAAACGGAATATACTATACAATTTAATATGAAGTCATGTCATATCAAATATTAATGAAAAAACAACGCCCTACACAACAAACAAATAAATACTCTAAAATGTTAAGCTCTGCTCTAACAAGTTCGAAACGCCGACCAATCGAATTCTGGTGGAAGCGAACCTGACACACAAAACCCGTACGCGCACTTTCGTAACGCACCTTTCATTATTTGTCTTTATCTCTCATGAGTTTAAATATCATAATAAACCTGCATCATTAAGATAAGGTTGGCAGTATCAAATCGGAGGCTATCCGATCAATGTAAGCTTACGTAGATTATTTTATTCGAAATACGTAAACTTTAAATTTAAAGTTTATAAGATTAAGAGTAAACGATTAAAAACGTTGTCAGGTTACTTTTTAAAAACTGTATCGAAACTTAAATGCCATAAACTCGTGGCTAAATAAGGGGAAGTATCTTACGTACACAGCGTAAATAGCTGAACTATAAAAAATAAAAAAATCATCATTTTGTATTTAAATCTATATAAATAAAACAGTAAATATCACATTTAAAATAACTTTAATTATGACTCTTTATGTTACGTTGATTGACGCAAATGTATACATTTAAACTCATTGAAAGTGGCTTCGGAAAGAAGAAAAAGGCGTGGGTCGTCGATGCCAGGTTTTTTAGTTAAACTAGCGCGCATTCAACTTTAGCGTGACTACTAACCTAATGTTAGGAGATTTCGGGTAAAAAAACGTGTCTGTTTAAATGTTTATTAAACAATATGAATATATAAGCATTGATATAATTCAGTTAAATTAGTACGTGCACATACACGTCTAAAATAAACAATGGCACGGAAACAGTACATACTAAGTTTCTAAATTAGCGGTAGGGTGTGTGTGTGTGTGTGTGTGTGTGTGTGTGTGCCCGGTCTTGACATTTAGCTGGCCATCTTTAAAGACTTCGGGGCATCTTGTTTAAGATTGAATTTGATATTGTCGAACCTGTAGGTAACAGCTGACAGACTGCATTAACACTTCTTCACCAGAGGGGGGCGATATACCTCGCATACCACCAAATACGGAAAAATACTTACAAAATAATTTTTACGAATTTGTCATGCTCTTCTGTCCAAAGTGAACTGTGCAGTATACAAAAAACCCGATCAAAAAAATAAATAAAAGTATGATAGCGTATTAATTAGTATTAGAACTAAAGTCTACATATTAAAATAATAATAAACACAAAAATATGTTTTTTAATATTATTATTATCAGTATAATAATAATAATAATAATAATTATTATTATTATTGTTATTGTTATTATTATTAGTAGTAGTAATAGTAGTATTTTAGTTTCGAAAATAATAATAATTGTTATTATAATAAGTACGGTGCATATAGTAGAATTTTAAATCTGATTTATTTTAAGATTTAAAACGTTAAAAACGTTTGATGGAAAACCCCAGTACTTAGCGTTGATAATATAGATTCTCTTCTTTTGAAGCTTCGATACCACGATGTGAAACAGGCACTCGATCCCGAGAAAATACTGCTTTACCCCATCCAAAACAATGTTTCCAATATTTTTAAGGCAAAACGATTTTAAGCGCTCACATTCAATTACTCTTACTAACTGTCCTAGCTCTCGTGTATACGGTACTTACGTCCAGGTTCGGATGCTGTCACCATCGCATATTTATTGGCAGTGGTCGCCGCTTCGCTTTACATAATCGTCGGGCTCTGTCGCATTTCTTTACCAGGATTCTCCTTCTCAGCTTCGAAGTGTTTCGCCACCGTATTCCACACGCATTACTTTCACTAAGACGCGCGGCCACCCAGATTTCTCCGGACAAACGGTTACCTTATCCCGCTACCCTAGGTACGGGAATGCCGTATATGCCAGTAGAAACCCGTTAAGGGAACGATCCGAGGAATGCATCAAGAACAACAGAAAAGTCAGTTACTAAGTCCGCTTTATACCCTTACTAGACAGAACAAAAAGAAAAAGCTTTATATTTTTTCAGTGGGCATTCAAAGATAATTTGATGCTTTTGTTTCTGGTACAGATGGTTCTTTTTAATACAACAACACTGCTCTTTGTGAATCTACCCACAATAAAAATCTAAAGCGGTCTTCTGAATAACCATTTTGTTCTCTCTTGTGTAGCGCTAACAAAAGCTATCGTGAGGTAATGGGTTCTGTTTATTGAAGCCATAGAATTGGGATTTTATTTTTTTCTACACAGAAACGATGTGATCACAAACGTAAGATCACATGGAATTGCATTAATTTATAATTATTATTGTCAATAACTATAATAATCTAATGATAACGAAATAACGATAAGAATAAATTGGAGGCATCGGGATGACTTAAATAAAGGCTTTTAAATCAAAGCATGGATTAAAGAATCAACCCGGAATATATCTGTTTAAATTGGGTTTATAGTCTGTTTATAGTAACCTACATTTTGCAAAACTGGAAAGTGTCGCTATGCGTCTTACTATTGTCCGTAATTTTGCCAATGATTACATTTGTACTTTATCAAGAGATATGTCATCAACTCTCTAAAACGCAACACTGGCATCAAAGTTATCTCAGCAGGATAAGGCCACACACACGACATTAATTTTGTCGTCACGACTTCTAATTCCGCTGAAGTGGGGCGCTCATCAGCTTTGACAATGCAGGAACGAGGAAGTCTCGAGACCAAAGGCGAAAGGTCACACGAATGTTCCGTCGCCTTCAATCAACCTTTCTCTATCTATTAGTGTTTCCACATATCGTCTACAGTGCAATCCCGGCAGTAATCCAGTCAAACTTTTTGCTGACAATCTTAAAGGCAGGGCTGTAACTCGAACTATTAAATAACACAAACACCAGCTCCTTTCACTGCAGCAGTTTACAAAGTAGCAGCGAAGATTTAAGTTTGAGCTTTAAACCAGGTAATAGTTTTAACAAGTGGAAATCAGGGTTATAAATATCTTAGATTTCAAATAATCAATGACTTATACAGAGGAGGTGACTAAATCAACAATCAATGAGAAACAAGATTGGAGGATGGAGGGGGTAGTGGTTTTGATCAGATCTGAGATCTAGTGTCTGGTGACAGGCTCATACTTCTCCATTTGAGCACAGTACTAGGAAAAGATCTCAGCTCAGAAAATAAACTGTTCTGCATCTTTGGGAGTTGATTGCTTGTGGTGACACTACGCAATCTGGGCATTAATAATAATAATAATAATAATAATAATGTATTAATTATTAGCATAAGGCTGGGACCCAATCAAAACTTTGGCCATAGATTGACGTAACAAAATGATGTAGAATGGATGTTTATAGATTGGCATAACAAAATGATGTAGAATGAATGTTTATAGATTGGCATAACAAAATGATGTAGAATGGATGTTTATAGATTGGCATAACAAAATGATGTAGAATGGATGTTTATAGATTGGCATAACAAAATGATGTAGAATGGA
>JAOYSI010070210.1:0-14182 GCA_025775065.1 Hiodon alosoides
CCCCCCCCCCCCCCCCCCCCCCCCCCCCCCCCCCCCCCCCCCCCCCCCCCCCCCCCCCCCCCCCCCCCCCGCCCCAGTGCATCAGAGCTTGCGTGATTCGTGGTCTGACAGAAACAGCGTAGAGGGTGACGAGAGACACTGAGGCCTAGATGGCAAAGACGTCCGCCACATGGAAGAGGAGGGGAGCGGTAAACCCAGCCAGCGACTGACCGGGGACTGACTGACTTTCTCACCTTTTGTCTGACAGTCCGCATGTTTGCTTTTCTCACACAGCTGGGTTTACCCTCCTGACCTTGTTGGTCGATGATTTAGTCACATTAGAGTCAATGAGTGCTGGAAGCAGATCTTCGCTGCCCATTCCGGTTCATGCAATCCAGTTTTTACAGAAAATAACTCTTACTCTCAAGATCATTATAATTGTCTTTTTCCCCAACCGTTCTTTAAAACCAGCACACATTGAGTCAAAGGCTAATTGTACAAAACCCAGTGAAGCAAACATAATCGAAGAGATTCTGTTGGATTTCCCAAATGCTCTGGCTTCAGCTTCCATACTGCAGGACCAACCACTTGAGATGCAGGAAGAAGAAGGCAGCCGAGCCATTTGAGGAGTCCAGAAGAACAAGGCAAAGCCAGAGAGGTGACAGAAACGCCATTGTAGAGACACCCGCATGTAGAGACACAAGCATGTAGAGACACACGCATGTAGAGACACACGCACGCATGTACAGACACAGGCATGTAGAGACACACACATGTAGACACACGCATGTAGAGAAACACGCACGCATGTAGAGACACACGCATGTAGAGACACACGCACGCATGTAGAGACGCACACATGTAGAGACACATGCACGCATGTAGACACCCGCATGTAGAGACACACGCACGCATGTAGAGACACACACATGTAGAGACACACGCACGCATGTAGAGACACCCGCATGTAGAGACACACGCACGCATGTAGAGACACACACATGTAGAGACACACAAATGTAGAGACACACGCATGTAGAGACACACGCATGTAGAGACACACATGTAGAGACACACGCACGCATGTAGAGACACATGTATGTAGAGGCACACACATGTAGAGACACACACACGTAGAGGCACACACACGCATGTAGAGACGCACGCATGTAGAGACACACACACGTAGAGGCACACACACGCATGTAGAGACGCACGCATGTAGAGGCACACGCATGTAGAGACACACACACGTAGAGGCACACACACGCATGTAGAGACACACGCACCCATGTAGAGACACACACATGTAGAGACACACGCACGCATGTAGAGACACACTCATGTAGAGACACACGTACACATGTAGAGACGCACACATGTAGAGACACGCTCACGCATGTAGAGACACGCGCACGCATGTAGAGACACACGCACGCATGTAGAGACACACACATGTAGAGACGCCCGCATGTAGACACACACACGTAGAGACACACGCACGCATGTAGAGACACACGCATGTAGACACACGCACGCATGTAGAGATACACACACGCATGTAGAGACACACGCACTCACTTATAATCACACATACGGTGGTAAGGCAGGTAAACATGGCAATCACAGCACACACTTCTTTCTGAGTCTGGCTTGAGAGAGATGGGCTAGTCTGGAATGGAGAGTGGATGGTCAGAATTCATGTAGTCGTGAGTGAAGGAGGTGTCACAGGGCGTGGGGGGTGGGGCTGATGGTGTAATAACGTTAAGGAGGGGACGGAAATTAATGAATTTTGGTTCATCGCTCCCTCAATAGGCCCAGCCACGATTGTTATTGATCCAGGGATCATATTTTAAATTCCAAATAATGGTTACAATGCCCCCCCTCCCCACTCTCACACACACACACATGTGCACCCTGGCCCCACACACACTCACATCCTGGCCCCAAACGGAGATCAGTGGTACAAATTCACTGCGCTTTGCCGTTCACGCTTCAGAGTATGAATATTTCCACACCGCACATCTGGCTTGTTCCTCCACCTGGGAGGACGTGCATCTGCATCTGGCCAGTGATCCCTTTAACAAAACCAGCCCTTCTCACCCCCAACCCCACAAACACAAACACACACACACCCTCGTGCACTCCAGCCGAAGTATGAGAACTCCACCTGGGAGAAAATACTGCCAGGACTCCGCCTTCTGCAGCGCTGTGAGCTGCACCTATCCCCTGCCGCCAATTACATGGTCAGGAGCCAACAAACGCTCTCGCCCCTCGCGTTTGGGGCTCATTTCTCTCAGGAACAACACCCCCACCCTCCCCGTCAAACTCCCAAACCGAGACAGCACTGACGAGCTAAAAGCCCGCACTTATTAATTAACTCCTCCAAACTGCGAGAGAGACTAGGGAAACAAAGTTTGGATAAATCCGCTTTAGCAAACCGTGACCTAGAAAGTGGCTGATCCGGCAAACCGCTGATTCCGGTAATTACGCAGAGCCTCGGTGTTCCCCGTCCTAATCTCTTTCGTTTAGTGCTGCGTCGTGTTCCCCAATTCGGAACGAGGGCTGCTTTGCTTGCCCCGCGCCCGCCAAAACGCGCGCGGAATCTGTCAAAACAGCAAAGGGACACAACACAGAGCTACCTTTTCATACCTCAGTTACTGTACCTTTCTAAATCTGCATTTATACTCCTTGTAAAGGTGCTTATCTACTGTTTGAGCTTCTCTTTTGAACCCCAAATGACACTAACTCCACAAGAATGTCTTATAAATACTGATATGTTTTATCTTCTCTTTGGTGAGTAATTTCTTGGTTCCCGTTTCAGCAAAAAATATAAATAAATAAATAAAAATAGAACTGAAATATTATGGAAAATCTACTCATGCACTAAAATTAGATATCTTGAGGAAAACAGAGAAATGATGAATACTGGACTCATCAGAAATAACGATTATTTTCTGCTGAAAAGTTCAAGTCATCTGTTCATACAGCCGCCGCCACTTCTTGGAGTTCCATTAGGAGCGGCTGTCGTCGGTTTCACTTGGCGGGTGACAAAAAGGAACAGTGTTTCTCACTGCCAGATTATATAAGCCCTTGTCGCTGCCTTCGGCTGCCAAAAGTGGCGGTTACAAAGTACTCCGCTTTCCGCCGGCCCGCCTTGCGACTCCCTGCCGACTGGATGGGGAGGGGCTGAAGCGCATCCCCGGCGACGGAGGATGGGAGCGTAGCCGCAAACCATTTGCGGCCGATGCGAGGCGAGGCGGGGCGGGGAGTGGCGCAGCCCGCTAGTTCAGCCGCAGCTCTGCGGCATTCGGCGGCCGAACGGAGACGTCAGCGATACAACCGTGCCGTGGTGAGAGAAAAAGGTTGGCCTAGCAGTTTTGTCACCAAAAAAATAAAATAAAATAAAAAACAGTTGTCAAAGGTGTTGGGGGGTTGGGGCTACGTGTGGCTAAACGAAGACGGCCCCTGATGAGAAACTGGAGGACAGTGGAGAAATAACGAGCAGGAGCCCAGTCTGGAGGCCGCAGGTTGAGCAGAAGCAGATGGCTCCGGCATGCTACGGCCTCAGCAGGAAGTTCGACAGGAGAATCAGGAGAGGGGGCAGATGCTAATTGAGAGAGACGGACCAGCAGGTGGCCTCCCTCTCCCGACTGAAGCTCGAAAAAACGTCCAGAATCAAACTGAAAGACAAGCTAATTAACACATTGCCTACTAATTAGCACACACACACACAAAAAACACAGCCCACGAGCCCAACAAGAATTTTGAAACAGCACTGAATCGCAACATGTAAAGTGTAAGACTTGCAAAGCACGCTGCGTGTCTGTCGTGTTTCTGGCATGCATTCGTAACATTGTTCTTGAAAGCAGGGTGAGGAGGGGAGCTAAAAACGCAAGGATTTCTGGCTCTTAGCCGACGCACGGCGGACCGGGACAGGGGTCAGCGTGCCAAAAACCGAAAATGGCCGAGAGTTCCCATCACTGTTGACCTAGCTCCCCGGGTCACTGCACTGGCCTAGATTCTGAGGGTCACGGCGCACGCCGGCAAAGGCTAACGCTCTGGACTTTAGCCGAGAGTGGAGAGAGAGAGAGAGAGAGAGAGAGAGAGAGAGAGAGAGCAGGGAGGAGAGAAGTAACTAATGAGGGTGTTCATATACATGTATAAAATGAGCACTGACAATGCGGTCATATCTGTCGGTAAACAGACGAGCATCGTGGAGGTGAGTGGCTAGTTCTGTAGGTCTCCGTGGCGACAGACCTCCGAGTTTCACGGCCTTCTGCTCACGCTTCTTCTGTGTCTGCCACAGCCGCTGCGCCCCTCATCACAGAGACAGGGGTGTGAGGTTCTGCCTGTCTTTGTGTCTGCCACAGCTGACGCGCACAAATACCCACACACTCGTGTGTGCACGCGCACAAATACCCACACACTCATGTGCGCACGCGCACAAACACCCACACACTCATGTGCGCTCACGCACGCGCACGCGCACAAATGCCCACACACTCATGCGCACTCACGCACGCGCACATGCACGTGCACGCGCACAAACACCCACACACACGTGCGCTCACGCACGTGCACGCGCACAAATACCCACACACTCATGTGCAGTCACGTACGTGCACGTGCACAAATACCCACACACTCGTGTGCTAACGCACGTGCGCACAAATACCCACACACTCATGTACGCTCACGCACATGCACGCACACAAATACCCACACACTCATGTGCACTCACGCACGTGCACGCGCACAAATACCCACACACTCATGTGCGCTCACGCACGTGCACGCGCACAAATACCCACACGCTCATGTGCGCTCACGCACGTGCACAAGCACAAATACCCACACACTCAAGTGTAGTCACTCGCGCAAACAAATGTTCAGCCACGGGTCCCGGGCTCGATTTCCCATCTTGTCAAGCGGCGCGTCGGAAACGCCGTATGTCTTTTGAGCACAAGGGGCACACGCGAGTTCTGTCACGACCATGCACACCAGAGCAGCCATGAGCGAGACACAGCGTCGGACAACAACCCCAACGCCACCAGCGTGGACAGGGTACCAGCGCGTACGCCACAGCACGGAGCCAGCACGGGAGAGCCCACTAGCGAGAGAACCACATGTCCACACACCGATCAGAAACGACACTGACACCAACACCAACGACAACCAGCATGAAACACAGGTGTGGAGTGACCGTGCAGAGCCAGCCAGGAAGCGTCACGCCAGGGGAGGAGCGGCCTGCGACGGCATCACCTTTTCCTTGAAAACTTTTAGCAAGGTCCCGGCAGCGTTGGCGCACGGGGGTGGGGGCTGGGGAGCGCGTGGGGCTCCCTGGCTGGCAGGCCAGACCTGACATGGACCCGGTGCACAGTGCATGAGTGGTGACCAACTGAACACACAGAACCACTCCCTCCCGCCACCCTCCACCACGCGCGTTCGGCCCCTGATGGTTCAGGCGGCATAAGGGTGAGGGGGAGGCCAGAGCGCTGACGGTTCCCGCACCTGTCAACTCCCCCCTCCCTCTCCTTACCCAATCCCCTTTGCCCCCATTCCAGGACCGCTTCACAGACCACACCCCCACAGTGTACACACACGGGCATGCCAGGGCTCAGTACCTGTCACTGCGCCTCGTGGGCCGGCCCAGCTGACCCCCGTCAGCATTACATCTAGAAGGACGAGACCGCGTTAGTCAGGACTATGTTGGTGCGAAAGGGGGAGGAAGAGCTTGATATAAGATGAGGTAGATAGCAGGGGACACGGAAGTGCGCCCCCTGGAGTGCGCCCCCTGGGCTCCGAGCGTTTCCAGAGATTCTGAGTCCAGTGCAAGGGTGCCACACAAGACCCCCTCATCAGTACGGTTCAGGGGAGTCTGTTTCGAAATGAAAACAGTAAAAAAAAACACAACGCACAGAAATTTCTGTGTGCGGTTGTGTAGCTACTGCAGCTATTTGCACCAGAATCCACTTGTGCCGACAGTCTAAAGTTCGCGTGAAATAAACGCAGAGTTGGACATTTCTCACCGACTGGTATCATTTGACATTAATAGGGCTGATGGCTTAGAGTCCATGTATTCCCTTGCCATGCTTCCTAACTGAGAGGATCACACTCTCTCTGCGCTCCGAGCGCAAAACGTCCAACAGAAAACAAGACGATGTCCAAGCTTTATCGTGACATAGCTTTAATGTGAGATCCCCCATCACTTTACTTGGACCATTGCCGAAAACCGCTATGTGGCGTCCATTCTCTGCCAGTCGGACGACTAATATATCCCCAACATCCTGGAAAACCCAGTATCTCCAAAAATGTCACATGGTATTTAGAATAAATGCTTTTAGCCTGAGAGGTAATGAAACATTTAAGAATGTGGGGATTGGTACCAGCTTTCACTCCATGTAAAAATAAGAAAATTATGGAGATGCAAGGTTTTTCCAGGACATTGATGACATACAATGTCATCGAGGATCGAGGAAGGTTTAACAGAGAACAGCAAAAATATTTACTGTGACAGCAGCCTGGAGTTTAAACCACAAGTGGGCAGGCAGGGACTCATTATCATCCCTCTGTTAGCCTTATCCTTACCCGTAATAAACAATCTGCCGTCCCTCGTAACCAAGCGAGGAAAACCTCGGCAAAGCCCAATTTGTCCGGTGCACCACAGACCTGGACTTCACCGAGTGGTCGACGGCGTGAGACGGGAGGGCGTGAGACGGGAGGGCATGAGGGAAGCGCTAGGCTCATTCCTCAGCCAGGCTCCAGCAGGGCGAAAGCAGGCGTGTCTCGCCGAGCGGCAGAGGAAGCTAGTGCGAGCGGCGACGGGTTTCGAGGGACGAGTGGGCGATGCAGGGGTTGCCAGGCAACCACAGCTTTCACTCTCACCCGCGCGGCGGCAGTGGGAAAGGAGAATAAACGGAAGCCAAAACGTCTTCAGCGCCGTTTCCAAATTGCGGTGCATTGTCCCCCCGTTGGCCATGACAACTGCCGGTTGCGTTTGGCAACCCCCCCCATGAGGATTGTCGGACTGCTGTTTGAAATTCGCTCGATTGATAAAACCAGAACCTCTTTTCCTCCAGCCGGGTAGGCGTACGCTGCACCAAGCTAAACCCACCAGGAAGCCCCTAAGAAAATAAACTCCGCCAGGCTGCTGAGTGCATCCACCCTTTCTACATTTTCATCCTACGCCGGGCCTGTGACCGCCAACAGCTTTCACAAGCAAACACAGCAGGTTTCCCTCTTGGTATGCATTACTGCAAATTAAAAGCTTTTAAGAATCCAGCCCTGGTCTGTCATCCAGCAAAGGCAGGTGTGGTTTGCGAGCCGAGCCATACACTCCTACGGGTGAGTGGGTCCCGCTCAACTGAAAGGGGAAAGCTGGTGACCGAGTGAAAGAGCGACTGAGATGACGGCCTTGTGCAGGCGATGAGGGCCAACTAATTCTTTGATGCGCAAACCGGTTAGTAAACAAAACACAAATCGATAAGTTGATAAATGAGCACTCTTGAGAGGCCATGCAGGATGGAAGAGAGCTTTTGACCCCTGACCCCAGGGATCAAAGGGTCACAGTTTGTGTTGGGCGGGCAGGGTCCTTTACAAATACGTGAACTGCTTTTGGCACTACTTGGAACTATTTCAACCGCAGTAGCGTCTGTCATTCCGAAGGGGATGATTTGTGTTGACCCGCTTTGTGGCTAATAGCCTGGATTGACTGTAAGGCAGTTGTGCACGTCAGGAAGTTAGACGGCGGACTGTGCTAACGAAAGTCTCAAACTACATTTTCGCAAGGAAATATTATTCCCATCTGTATTTCTCAAAAGTTTGATTTTTTGTCCGTGTGCAAGCTACTCTTGAGTATTGCACGCTTGAGCTTGACCTGGGAGAAGGGAAAGGGAACTGGGAGCAGCCACGACAGGGCTGAACAGGCTCAGTAATCCATGGGACTGAGGTGAACTAAGGCAATTTCACGAGGGGAACAAATTTGGGAAGTGGTCACCGAGGAGAGGACATGGGGTGGTAGGCCCTGGTATTTTAGAGCTGGTCTCTAGACCTGATTTCCTGGGATAAGAGGCAGGCCGAGAGCGGTACCCCAAAGTTGCAGGTACACCGCACCACCTCCCCCACATCCCCCAACCCTTCCAGGAAAGCATTCTATCATGCAGTCTCCTGCTCATTCGCCAGGGGCATGCTCTGGAAATCTCACAAGGCATTGCATTATTAAGGAAGGGGATTGGGGGGGCAGGGCACAGGGACACAGCCCAGTGTATAGAAGGGAAAGAGTCGAGCTTGAGTGTTTTTTCTCCGGTTTTAATTGTCTTTTTGGGTGAGGGGATGGGTTCGGTCAAGGTGGCCACGTTTGGCCATCTGTCAAACCAAAGGTCAAGCAGGACTCAGAAAGATGTGGAAAGACTACCGACCAGACAGCTGCTTCTCCTTACTCCGTCTCTTTTTCTCCATCCGCTTCAGCCGCTTCTCCTCCCGGCGCTTGGCCTCCTCCGCCTCCTGGTGCCGCCGGCACTTGTGGAAGTTCTCCACCACCACGCCCACGAACATGTTGAGCACGAAGAAGGCCACGATCAGCAGGAAGGAGATGAAGTAGAGCAGCATCCAGGGGTTGTAGTTCATCACAGGCTGAGGAGGAGAGGGCGAAGGCCGCAGAGGACAAGCGTGTTACGGGACGGGACGTGCGACCGCGACGGGCCTTTACTGGTGGTGCGCCTTTTGCGAGCATACAAACCCGGCAGGCCCTGCACTGGCACGTGCATCCAGCTCACACATGCCCAGCACATGCAGACAAAGGCGGTCGCAGTGTTCTCATCTTTGTACCATACCTGCTGGTCCACCCCCACGGCATCCAGCCCGTCATACATGATGTCAACCCAGCCATCTTTGGAGGCCAGTACAAAGAGTGACATCAGCGCCTGATGGGAAGAGAGGGACAGGAGGTGAAAAGGGGAGGGGTGGCCGCACCTTAACATTACGTCTCATAATGGGTTCAACCACGCATTTAAATTGACTTCAGTTTCTTAATTTTCGCTAGGTTAACTGGCTGAAATGTTTATGGACAGTGTACAGGCGCGTTCCTCTCCAAGTCGGAGGTGCAGAAGCGTGCCTCACCTGGCCCAGGTTGTCGAAGTTGTACTTGTGCCTGACCCACTTGTAGTTGGCCATAAGACAATCTGATTTGTTGGTGATGTTTCTGGTGTCTTCCCCGTGACACACAAAGAACTTCCCCTTGAAGAGCTGAAGGAAAAAACACGTAAAGTCAGAGATTCAATGTGTTCTTTAAATTGAAATGTGTTCCTTAAATGGCATGACTATTCGGTGCCAGTCAGGTACTATCACGGGCATGCTCTGTGGATATCTGGTGTCCTGGAGTCGTTGAGTTCACAGAGATTCTCTGAACATCAAACGTGGCACTGTAGCCTTATTGGAGCTGAGATGCATTGAAGATGCCGGCCATTTTCCCCAGCCACACCTCAGCTTGGCCGATATCTGCATTCTCATTTTCTCCTCATGGCGTTAAGTTCTGAAAAAGTCAAACGGTCGCCGTCGGCGATCTTCCTCGTCTCCCCGGAAACGCACAGCAGCTCCTCCCTCTGAGAGGCTGCATCACAATCGACAGGCGTCCCATTTATTAACCACCAGCTCCTGATGATGGACTCCTTCCCCAGACACGTCGGCTGCCTGATGAGGGGTAACTAAACGTTACAAATGGCTGGCGGTGCCAAATTACAGGAGAAGTTGGCTCTCCATTTTGGCAGAGTCTCTGTGAGGAACGATCCCGGGAGTTTCTGGCGGGGCTTCCGATGGGTTGCTGGGAGCTTAAGGCACTCAGGGAGACGGCAAATTGCTTGTTATGGATCCGCTAGCGCACAGCTAAGATAAATCACAGTTTCAGGGTCACGTCTGCCACTGCGGAGACTCGCTCGGCGCGCATTTCTTCATCTTCACCTACGGTATCTTCCCACACGCGAGGAAAAGCAGAGTTGTAATAATGTGAAGGTGCAATGATGTAACGTTCTGGCCCTCACGGCGAGAGTGCAGCGTTGCAGACAGACCGTTTGGGTGTCATGTGTAATTAAAGGAAATCTATAGTTAACTAAGTTTTGTGGTTCCACAAATTGTGTAACCACAAAAAAAGCCAACAGAAGTCTCCTCCCTCCTCTTCCGAGAGAGAGGTTAATTCCACAAACCAAGCACGGTGACTAGTAATTAAACTGGTGGACAGCACTGGGCTAACAAGGCCAGTGAATATTTGCACGCTGTAATTGACTTTTTTTCTCCTCGCAGCCAGTTGAGCTGTAAATAATAATCAGCCGCCTGACAACGGCTTCCGTGAGGCCTTGGGGGGTTTGACTGAAGACCCCGTTGCACTCCGCGTCCCATGAGCCCGGCCTCACCTGTACGCCCAGGATGCCGAAGATTATGAAGAAGGCGCAGCAGATGACCACGATGTTCCCAATGGGCTTCAGGGAAGACATCAAGGTCTCCACCACCAGCTTCAGACCCGGGGCCCTGCTGATAACCCTGTAGGGGAGGAGCAGAGCAGATGAGCCCCCGCTGACATCACTTTGACAAGGACCACTTGCATTCACGAGATAGCTAACGCAAAGCTCTCAGCCTCGTACCTGTTACCAGTGTAACGGATCCCGTCCCGGCGCGGTTACGCTACAGGGTGTCAACACCTGTTGTGGTTCAGACAAGAGTGTGATTGGTTCCCTGAGCTGGGATCATTAGCTCAACATGCCAATCGCATCTCCTGCCAGGGCCCAATAATCACTTTAAGACGAGTAAGGTCCTGCACAGCAGACAGAGCTTTTAAAAAGGAAGGCTGACAGTATACTGGTCAACGGCCTTCTGTCGTCAACGGCCTCGCACAGCGTGTAACGCCAGGGCTGTCTATCCCGAAATGGATTCTTGGAAAAACTTTCCACTCGGGTGGAAGCTCAAAAATGCATGCGCGTTCTCGCAAACACGCACGCACAAGGCACGCAGGTACAACACACCAGCCCACAAAGGACCTCTGAGACCGTTTGACATGGGCTTGACGACACCTGGTTGGTCGGAAACGACCCTCCGTCCGTTCTCATTGGGCGAGAAGCGTGGCTGGGCGCGCTCTCCAGGTCTGCTCCAGAGATTCAGAGGAAGTGAGGGAGCAGGGCTTGAAAAAATAAACAAGTCTGCCGGAATAAAAGAGATGGGGAAGGAGGCACGTGGCAGCCTCGTCTCCGAAGCGAAGGCAAACCCACATAGTCTATGTTTGTCTGCATTAATTCATTTCCCCTCCAGGACGAGCAGTGTTTATCAAAGAGAACAGAAGATCGAGCAGAGAGAAGAGGGGGCCGTCGACAAAGATATGTAGATGGAATAGAAAGCGAATTTACTATCCATCCGGAGAGCAGCACTGCCCTGGGGGCAGTTGTCAAAATAAAGCAAGATTCCACCTCTGTGGACCGTACAATAAAAGTACGGAATCTATTCAATGAATCTATTATATATTTATTATTTAATCCGATCGTATCTCTCAGTTTAATTCCAACAACTGCCCTAGGGGGCAGTAGTGTTCAGGGGTTTCGAGAAACTGGGAAGAGTTAGTTACTGAAAGGACGTGTACAAACTGCAAAGAATGAGGCTATTCTTTTAGTCTCCAAACCACAAATAATTTACTACAGGGCCGACAACGTGGGCCGTCAATGTTCATCTGTGCAAAGGTATGGTGAATAAGCAGCTCTTTAAAAACTCGGCACGGTTTTTTATTATGTAGAATACACCCCTGTTAAATGATCTATCCGACTGGGCAGCATTAACTTCATCTGGTTATATAGTTGATTAGCAGAATCTGTTACCCTGAAAGACGTGGCTTATATTAATAAGAAAAAACAACAATAATAATCGGTTATTTAACCAGGTGAGTACATTGAGAACCAGTTCTTATTTTCAAGAACGACCTGGGGAGGTGTGAGGGAAGATAGAGAACTGGGTCGACCATGTTGCAGGGACCCTGGAGAAACTCGGGGTTAAGTGCCTTGCACATGGGCTCACGTCCTCCTCGGGATTCAAACCAGCAACCCTCAAATTTCTAGCCTCTTTCCTTAACTTCTGAGATAAGTTACACCCTCGTCCACAGCTACAAATAAGAATTGACTAAACTGGATCAGGGATACCTTGGCTTGGAACCAGCGTCCTTCTGGTTTCGGAATGGCCAACTCCGGTTCTCAAGGCCCGCAGTCTCACAGATCGTGGAGGCACCTTAGAACTAGCCACTCATATTTACATAAAAACACCAGCTGAGGGGATTTCCATTCAATCGAACAATTTAAGAGGCAGGGCAAAAACTGGCAGACGCCGTCGCCCTCCAGGACCCGTCCCAGATAAAGTAGTAACTCCAGCCCCTTAGCCACTTCTTCTGCCTATATTCCCCATCCTCATTATTGGCCCATGTTAACTGTCCCGCCCCGCTGAGGAAGGAAGAAGGACAGGTAAAGCAGACCCACTCACACCTGCTCCATGAGACCGTAATTAAAGTGTTCTCTGAACCAGGCAGCAGGGAGGGACTGCCCCAGCTGAGCCCCGACTCTTCAGCAGAACCTGAGGAGGCGAAGACCCCGGTCCAGTGAAGGGATTAATCAGGCCTAATCAAAACATGCACAGCTTCAAACACACACGGATTCCCAAGCACAACTTCATACACGCAAGCTTCAGGTACGGTCACGAACATGGCTTCACACGCGGACAAAAAACACACACACACAGATTCACACACACAGCTTCAGACATGCGAACAGACACACAGATTCACACACACACACACAGAGCTTCATACACGCAAGCTTCACGTACGGTCACGAACATAGCTTCACACGCGGACACACACACACACAGATTCACACACACAGCTTCGTACATGCGAACAGACACAGATTCACACACAACTTCATACATGCGAACAGACACAGATTCACACACACACACACACACACACACACAGCTTCATACACGCAAGCTTCACGTAGGGTAACGAACATAGCTTCACAAGTGGCCACACACACAGATTCACACACACAGCTTCGTACATGCAAACAGACACACAGATTCACACACAGCTTTGTACATGCGAACAGGCACAGTTTCACAAACACACACAGCTTCATACATGAGTACACACACAGCTTCTTACAGACACAGCTTCAAACAAACACACACACACTGACACACAACAGCATTGTGAAAGGCAAAATACTAACTCACTCGTACTATCCCACACAATGTTGTTTTTTATGACTTTATGACGCAGGTTAATACAAACATCAAGCACAAATGTATGTAAAATGTTCAGGCATTGGCAGCTATGTTAGTTAGCCAAATCAATCAAAGAAGATAAACACATTGCTGATTATTCATAATTAACGACAGAATTAACAAGGGCCAACGTGGACATAGCCACAAACACTAGTGGAAATACTGGCCATCTGCTGTGCATAAAAGAAGACATTTCTGCCCAGTACCAGTGGAATTACGCACAAGAAAATTACAAGATAAAAATGTTAAAGATAAATTTAATTCAAACACTGACGCTTTGATATCAGAAGCAGGGTTACTGGTAGACCAGCTAAATTAACATCTTACATTTTGCTTGTATTTTTTATGAAAAAATCAGGCAGTGAATCTCAAGGTGGTGATGAATAAAAGCAGGTGTGTTAGTGTGGCTTTAACAAATCCTCCTCCAGATGCCTGATGGCATCATTATTACTGCTAATGAGATACATAAACACACAGAATCACAGAGAATTACACAGAATCACACACACTGAGTCACAGAGAATTACACACACATACACAGAGAATTACACAGAATCACAGAGAATTACACACACACATACACAGAGAATTACACAGAAAAGAACACAGAATCACAGAGAATTACGCAGAATCAGACACAGAGAATTACACAGACTCACAGAGAATTACAGAATCACACATATAGAATCACAGAGAATTACACACACATACACACAGAATTACACACACATACACACAGAATTACACAGAATCACACACACAGAATCACAGAATTACAAAGAATCAGACACAGAGAATTACACAGAATCACAGAGAATTAGACACACATACACACAGAATTACACAGAATCACACACACAGAATCACAGAATTACAAAGAATCAGACACAGAGAATTA
>JAOYSI010070221.1:0-10725 GCA_025775065.1 Hiodon alosoides
ACTCTCTCTCTCTATCTCTCACTCACACACACACACACTCACACACAAACACACACAGACACACACACACACACACACACACACACACACACACAAACACACACAGACACACACACATACTCACACACACACACACACACACACTCACACAAACACACACAGACACACACACATACTCACGCACACACACACACACACACACATACTCACACACACACACACACACACACACACACACACCTCCCTGGCAGCTGAACTGAGGTGACGTGTTTGTTTGAGGGGCAGATGGTGCACTCACACAGAGTGCTGTTTGAAAGCATGTGGGCGCCCTCACCCCCCTCCCACTCCACCCCCCACCAGCTGGGACCCTGTTTGGACTGCCCGGTCTGTCTTCCTCGGCGTGGAGGCCCTTTTTTAACACTCCTCATTAAAGGGTCCCACAATGGGGTGCTGACAGGCTGCTAGGACAAAGTGGGGAGAAAGTTTGCATAATTGGGCTTCCTTGCACTCATCTGATGGAGTCTTTTACTTCTGTGAAAACATGAAACATGACAAGAGGGAACTTATTTTTGTCTGTACTTTTTGTTTTCCAGTTTTCTATTCTTTGTGAAGGATGATGGGTATAAAACCCTTCTGATGATGGGTATAAAACCCTTCTGAAAGCACACACAGCCACTTTAACTGCTTGGTGATTTCATATCTTCCTTATTATGAAGATTTTTCCAAGCAGAATTCATTGACAAATAGTTTTTGACGGCGGTTACTGTTGTTCACCAAGTTTGACTTCATCAAGGAGGCAAAGCTGGGCAAAAGGGTGGCAGGCATTCGCTCTTAATAATCCCCGAACTCGTCTTAAACGTCTGCTTTCTGATAAGAAACATTACTCAGTTTCTTCCTGGGGAAAAAAGGATGCTTGGCCTGCGATGGGGTGTGTGAGGGGCGTGCGAGGGGCATGTGAGGGGCGTGCGAGGGCCCTGTGATCGGGTGGTGATGGGCGTGCGAGGGGCCTTTGACCGGGACGTGCAAGGGCCCTGCAAAAGGGTGTGTGAGGGGTGTGCGAGGGGCATGTGAGGGGCGTGCGAGGGCCCTGTGATCGGGTGTGTGAGGAGTGTGCGAGGGGCAGGTGAGGGGCGTGCGAGGGGTGTGTGTATCCTGGCTCAAACAGATGGCACGTTGACAGGGCTGTGAGTGATTTACTGATTTGCTTATTAAACAGAACAAATGCCGTCCACGTTCTCCTCCATCTGTCAGGTGGACCTTCTCGGGGTTATTTGCTTAGGTTGTCCCTCAAGGCCGCCCCCCAGCCCTGGCCTGGAGACAGTTCTCATCTGGTTGCCAAGGAGACTGAGGTCTCCGTCTAGCTGGGCACACACATCTTGGTCAGCCTCCTGAAGTTTTTACTGTGCGCAGGAGAAGTCCACGTCAAAGCGATTATGGTCACCTTGCCTTCAGTAGCTTCTTTTGACGACTCCACCTTTCCGATTTTTATGACCAAGACCAAAGACCTGGGAAGCTAAGCCTTTTCCACGCTCTTAAGCCACATGCGCTCGGTGTTTCTGTGGACAGTGTTACCTCATTTGAGCAAACCACACTACTGACGAGGGCTTGAGGAGGGGGAGGAAAAGGGTGACGGGTGAGCAAATTGGCGGCCGCTGGAAAATGGCATGATTGCTTTAGCATTTCAGCGCCAGAGCGAGAGAGGGCTCTTCGTTGTTGGACTTCAAGCTGTGGTAGAGAGAAGTGTGCAGACACATTCCTCCTGGCCCCACTGCTCGGTCTAGCTCCTGCAGAACTCGGTGTGTGTTCAATGCTTGGTATGCATGCATCTTTGTTGTTATGGATTTTTCCATGAGCAAAATGAATGAAAAAACAGCTTTTGATAAACATCTCCTATTCTACTGAAATCCGTTGTTTATCTATTTGAATAGTGGTGCCTTTGACTGAACTTCAAAACTTCATACATCTCTCCCCGATGGGATGACATAGTGGCATTGCTCTGCTTTGGTGGTCCAGAGTGGGGGAAGTGAGGGCGTGTTGAAACCGCAGGGGTTTTTTCGGTTTAGTTTTTTTCTAAAGATCAATTACATCATTACAAGTGGAATTCTGCACAGCAACAATAACAGGCCTTAATACCAGACAAACAAATCCACATCAGTGGAAGATCTCTGCCAAGATCGCCACTAGCATGTAATAATGGCAGGGCTCGTATTGTCTAAAGTGAAGGAACCAAGCACAAGGGAGAGCCAAATCTGCCCACTTGAAACTAAACCTGCAAAAACAGAAGTATTCCGCCTGTTAATCTCTCTGAGCCTCTGTCACTCGTCGCGTCTGGCTGAAGAGCCCAAGCGGAGGCCTGGAGGAGGCGATCTACCCCTCGCCACCTACCGATGTGGCCGGCCGGCCTGTTTAGGAGGTAGGCCTAGTGGGGCAGACTGTAAGCTCCAACGGAAGGCTGTAAGATTAAATTCGCCCGCAATCAATCAGATCTATCGGCCCCTCAAACTGTGCATTGATCTGTTTGCCCAGCGGCAGTTAGTGTCTTCCCTGGACGATCGCGGCGTTGACGCGATTAGCAATGCAAGCATCTTTTCCCAAAAGGCTTTTACCCACTTCCTGCCAGCGCCGGAACGTGGATTACTGTCTCTAAAACCTGTGGTTCGGCATGGAAAAGTAAATGTGTTTCTTTACATATTTTCTTATTTGTTCCCGTTAAATATGATGGCAGAACTGATCTCTATTCAACCTAAATAGATCAAGCGACTGGGTGCCCAGAACTGGGTCAAGCGACTGGGTCCCCAGAACCGCGGTGGAGTAAAAAAAAGCTGGTTTCCCCCCCAGACTTTTGGAGTCTGTAAATGACAGCTTCTGTTTGGAAAACACTTGAATGTGCTTGAACACATCTTGAGCTGTAAGCAGTGCTTTGCGGAATGGTCCATATTCTTCCACTTTTTAATGCATTTAGCTCCATGAAGGGGAAGCCTCCTTTGCTAAATCTGTAGCTCTTCAGCTTTTTTATTTTTAAAATAAGTTTTAACGGTACAAAATGGTTTAGCTTCCCACATTAAAATGCATGGCTTGTTCACATTCTGTGATGTTTTCCTACTTCTTAATTCTCCAAACGATGCCCACTTGACATTTTAAGTTGGGCCATCTGTTTCTGAACGTTTCATGAAGGTGTTTCTCAAGTAGCCAAGCTTTGAGAAAATCTACTGAAGAGTTTAAAACTGGGACTAGCCTACCCCCACCCCCTTTGACTGTATTTCTGGTGGATTAAAAATCTAATCTTTTGATCTGCTTCTTGCTACTATGCTATCAAAAACATTTTTATTTTCATATGTGTGTGTTTTTCTACGGTAAAGTGGAAAATATTTATCCCGAAATCTAGCAGCATTTATTTCACAAACGGGACGTTATTCTGCATGCAAAGACCCAGTGCCCTGGACATATTGCTTCAGGAAAAAGCCTGTTAAACAAATAAGTCATGGTAGGCGTGAGATTGGATAGTGTAAGGATTATAAATTGCCCTGGATAAGAGGCATTTGCTAAGCAAATAAAGTAACATAACTCACATTAGGGCAGAAATATGCCGGTGTATAGATGATGGATTACCAAACCATGCCATTTCTGATTTCCCCCTCCTGAAATCATACCGTTTCGTCTGGGGGCTTTTCTTCCAAGCAGATTCACTGATTATTTAACTAGAAAGCTAGTCAGATCAGCTAGTCAGATCAGCTAGTCAGATAAGCTAGTCAGATAAGGGAAAGGTTAACATTATTAGCATTTATTCTTGCTGTCATTACTGGTCTAGATAGCTCATTAGCTATAATTTGTTGGATTTTTGCTGCTACAATGTGGTTTTACCCGAGTTGACTACATAACACAGTCAGCTAAATGCCTACTTAATTTCACACCCTATTTCTCAAGTCTGTGCCAAATGTATGTTGAAGAATGCCAGAAAACAAGAAGAAAGGTTTCCGAATGTCACGCCACTTTCAGAAAGATGATAGACAAAGACGTGCGCACAGCTATTAATGCGTAACCCTTGACTACGGGATGTAGGGTATTGAGGGGTTGATTGTGATAACACCACTAAGTTATCACAACTCCAAAGTATTTAGTTCCCCGCAGATTCCGTCTGGCCCTAGCCATGGCAACAGCAGAAAGTTCTACCTAGCTATTTAGCCTGCTGCCTTACTAGATAACCAGTTATTGAGGTGCGGTTAGTACCTATGACTGGATCCTATTCAGACCCCTTAAAAACCAAACAATCCAGTCAATAAATCTACTCATGGCCCTTGCTTTATGGGTCAGTATAGCCCATTCTGCAGCTGGCTTGTAAGTTCTAGTATCAGCCGTGAAATTCACCCCCGTCTGGTGGGCGGCCATGTGCTAATTTTACTCCAGATGGGGAAAGGCCCATGGCTAGTGTTATGGCCAAAGTTTTATCGAGTCGCTGCTGCGTTGATGCCACCCTCCTATTGCAGCTGGAAATGTTCTGCAAATCAGACCATTGTTCAGACAATCAGCGGCCTTGACAGGGCCACTGGGTCCTCCAGACATCGGGCCCAGTTTATCCACCCGGTCCCGGGGATATTCCGGTGCGTGAGCTCACAAGAAGGCATTTAAGAGCTGCCAAACGGCCCAGATGAATTCAGTAAGACTTATGGAGAAGACTGCTTTAATCCTACATTAGCGCTTGCAGTGTTCTGATGGACCGCTCTGTGGAGTTTATACATTAGGCTAAGCTTTATAATAAAGTCTCTCCCGACTTCTTTGTTTCCTCAAATGAAATATCTGCTGAAATGGTATCAGTAGCCACAAAGCCCGTGTGCGCTTCTAACGGAGCGTGAAGACCTCTTTATCTCGGGGATTAATTCAGGGCACAGGCCCATCGTGGGGCCTGATAACTCAGTCACATTTGTGCCTGGCAGCTCGATGACGAGCAACATATCCTCTTCTAGAACGTCATGTGGCTGATTAGCATTCAGCCCCACTTCAAAGGCGCCCCAGTTCTGCCGCAGAGGGCCGGGTTCATTCCCTCTGATTGGGGTTCATTAGCGGACAATACGGGCCTCAGGGGAGACTCCCTCTCCATTTTGCTTTTTTTCCTCTTTCTTTTCATTTGTGTGTGTGTGTGTGTGTGTGTGTGTGTGTGTGTGTGGGGTGGAGGGGGGGCACAATTTTGGAAGACTGGTTTTGTATTTTGCTGGTTATGAAACATCATTTTATACTGGGAGCCAAAAAGACAAAACCCTACTCATGGAGGCACCCCACAGAGTGCACTTTGAGTGCATTACTGAAGTCATCAAAAGGATGGAGACACAGGTGGGGGCGCAGGTGGCTTGGCTCTGCAGAGAAGGGGACTGGTGCTGGTTCTTGGACATGCTCCCAGGGGGACATTTACAAGCGAACGTTTCTGGGCCAGCAGCCCCAGAGGGGTTCCGTTTTCAGTCCTTTTTAAAAATATTATTTCCTCTCTATTTGAGAGGGGGGTGGGGCTGGGGCGGAGAAGATAGTCAGGGTCCTTGTTTACTGTGATTGAATGGCCGGAGAGGGAAGAGTGGAGGCTTCATGATTGATCTGCTCGAAGGCGCCTGGTGCAGAACGCCGGGGCTCAGCACGCCAATTTATTTATTTATTTTCTTCAGCCTAGAAAAATTGCCTCCCTCCAGTCTCGTCCCTTGCAATGTCGACGCGTTGGAGCTGATTGCTTTAACAGCGTAAAATCAGATAAGTGCATGTGGTTTTGCGAATTAAACTAAATTGCGGCAATTACCTGTCCTGTGTGAGTGTTAAAGTTTACAGCGTTTCGCTGCAGCCACAAAGGACAGGGACCCTGGGCTAAACCGTGCTCTGTAAGGTGTTTGGAGAAATGACAGCCTCCGTTCGTTTGCCAGGCATTGATCGAAAACAGCTGCATCTTTTCTTTCCGTTTTGTTTTTGCACCACTCCAGAGATATTTTTCTACTTAGCAAATTGTAATATTGCCCCACAGGGACAGTTGCATATGTCTGTGTGTTCAAACCATCACAGATTCGTATTCTGGTGGTTGGGCACAGCAAAGTTTGTATTTAACCAACCATACGTTGACATAGCGTTTGATGTTGGAGCGGTACCTGAAGCCAGCTTTTACATTTTAAATGAGTTGATTTCAATCGTGTTTCATTTACGTGTTATGATGAATGATAGCCAGAGGCTTTGTTGTTGTGTTGTCTTATTTCTGCTGAGAGCTGTACTTTACCATTCTGCTTTCAGATACTCTTTTTGGATACTCGTCTTCCTGTTTTGGGGTTGGGGGAACCAACAAACTGTTTTTCTGGCGGCGGGGGTTAGCTTTGCCTTTGATGTCACCCAACACCCAATGAAGCTGGTGGGGGGGGGCTGCATTTTTCACCCGCACAGCAGAAGCAACCCACTAGTTCAGCTGCCTTTGGGCAAGTCGGGATTGTACAGCAATGTAGTGGATCTGTGCATGGCGCTGTTGAGTAGCATGTTTCAGCACAGAGCGTGCCCTACATAGGGAATACAAACTCAGGATGCTCTTCCAAACCAGTGCCCCCAGCCCCTGTTCTCTTAGTGCGGTGTTATTTGAGACCATGGTTTCCCTAGGAGAGGAATGTAGGTCACAAGATA
The DNA here is from genome assembly GCA_025775065.1 of Hiodon alosoides. Classification (NCBI taxonomy): domain Eukaryota; kingdom Metazoa; phylum Chordata; class Actinopteri; order Hiodontiformes; family Hiodontidae; genus Hiodon; species Hiodon alosoides. The sequence continues at coordinate 6,634 of JAOYSI010070221.1, forward strand.
TTTTCTTGATTTGGCTTGGCTATGAAATGCATCATGTGCTACGAGTGTAGTTTGTGTGGTCAAAGGGAGACGCTGGAATCAAATGCGAGGCAGATCGCCCTGGTGATTGCGGCTGATCACCTCAGGGTGTCAGTTCCTGTTAGAGATACAGACTGTCAGTGTTTCAGTCAGTCATCCCAGGGTTTGTTAGCTAAAACAGCTATAAAAACAAATGCTGCAGGTCCCTCACTTTGCATTGTTTACACCGGGTTTGATACCCAGCCCCGGTTGTTTACACCGGGTTTGATACCCAGCCCCGGTTGTTTACACCGGGTTTGATACCCAGCACTGGTTGTTTACACGGGGTTTGATACCCAGCCCCGCTTGTTTACACCAGGTTTGATACCCAGCCCCGCTTGTTTACACCAGGTTTGATACCCAGCACCGGTTGTTTACACCGGGTTTGATACCCAGCCCCGGTTGTTTACACCGGGTTTGATACCCAGCCCCGGTTGTTTACACCGGGTTTGATAACCAGCGTTGGTTGTTTACACCGGGTTTGATACCCAGCACTGGTTGTTTACGCCGGGTTTGATACCCAGCACTGGTTGTTTACACCGGGTTTGAGACCCAGTGCTGAGCCCTGCTGGTTCTTGCCATCTGCAGTAAGGTATCGGGATTTTTCCAGGGATGGACGGAGGCAAACGTCTTCATCACAGCTCAACTGTGACTCGTCGGGACACAGAGCTCAAACTTGTGACTTCACTTGTTGACCCCCGTGACGCCCCCTCCCTGCTGCTGCTCATCTGTCTCCGTAATCTGTGACCTGGAAATGGGAGAAATACGAAGTGCGGAGGGAGGAGAGAGAGAGAGACAGCGAGAGAGAGAGAGAGAGAGAAAGACAGAGAGCGAGAGAGCGATGCGTGCAGAAAATAATGGGACATTAGAATAGTATCTGTAAATGTACGAATGTGGCAAGGTGTCTCGGGGGAAATGTATTTTTGTCTACCTGTACACATGTAGACAAAGAAGCCCTTGTTGGTTCACCCTCCCTTTTCAGACGGGGTGCGCCTGTGTGGCACTTGGCAGTACAAGCACTGAATTAGCTTGGCACTAAGACAGAATTGATTCCCATTGATCAGTAATTACCATCGGAGCCATTGAGAGGCATCACTGTATTGCCTCCTGACTCCTTTTTCAACCTATGACAGTTTGATTTATACTGCAACATCCAGTTTCAGCAATTGGATGTTTTATTATTGGCCCTGGTCCGTAGAGACTAGCTTTACACGGCTTTTATGTTCCCATAACCTAACACGATGCGGACCTTATGTTGTCCATTTCCAAGCATATGGAACATTTTGTCCCTCAAAGGAAAAACAAATACCCAGTGTTTTTGAAGAAAGGAAATCTGGCCCGGATTTGAGAGCGTTCAGGCCTGGTATTCCCCCAGAGAAAGTGCACAGAGAGAAATGGGTGTTCTGGGAGGTTCTAGCTTTAGTTCAGCTCTGAAAGCGTTCCCAATAACCCCTCCCAGTAGAAATAGGTTTTGCCGTATGCAAGGCACAATAATGAATGCAAGAAAGGAGAGAGAGGAAAACAACTCTTTTGACGCTCGCTCTGTGAGTTGTAATGTATGTTAATCTTCAATTAAAACCTCCTAAGCACTTGTTAGGTCTTTCACAGAGTGGTAATTAATTTTAACTGTTGATGACTGTGTGAAAGTTAAAAGCTCTTGAGGGTGTTCTATAGAAAACGAGCACGTTAGCATATTGTTATAATTTTCTTATTAACCTCGCATTACTCATTCAGACCGCGCACCCGGTTAATGCACCCTGCCCTATACGAGGTACTTCCCCTAGGGTTCGTGTTTAATCTGAGACCCCCTACCGCTGTCTATTGACACACTGAAGCACATATGGTGGCCCTTACGACTCTAACCTGGCAGGGCTCCTTGATCAAACGCTAGCGTCCCGTCTCCTGCCTTTAGACTCCACCCGATTAATACATCCGATGGGCGATTGATTGACAGGAAGGCAGAGGCAGGAGGGGCTTCCTCTAAGCACCGCACAATGAATCAACATGGAAACCAGGGAAGGAGCAAATTGAGTGACCCTGCATCTCCACCACGCACCGGCTGGCTTAACACCATCATAGTGTGGGTCAGCCAGGCCTGAGGTGCCCACCTTGGAACACCTCAGAGAGCCCCTGTGGTTCATTTTGCAGGAAATGACTTTGGGGAACAGCTTGCCTGAGGATTATGGGATTACTCTGGAGTGCTTGTTTAGAGAACGGTCATTTTAGTTTCTGTTGCCTTCTGCTTGGCTGTGGGGAGTTGTCTGGTTTTCCAGGTGTTGTTTTTTTTTTAAAGCAGGTGGTGAATGTGGTGATGGTGGTTGAATCGTTTATTTTTTTGGTTTTTTGGTTTTAGATTATCCGGTAGACTTCAGGGTATTCGGCTGCATGAGTGATTGATGTTACCCCATCTCCACGAGGAAGTGGCTGGGTCAGGGTGGAAGGACGGTGTGGTTGCGGCCTGCCATGCCAGAAATGCAGTCCACCCGTGTTAATGAATAGCTCTCTTTTCATTAAGCTAAACGCTCCCTAATGGGCTGCAATTACACTGAGTGCATTGTTGGACAGAGTAATTGTCCTGCATCCCACCTGGGACTGCCGCCACTCTACACATTCAGGAGGAAGAGCCTCGCTCCCGGACAAATGCTTTTGAAATGCATGGTAGAAGTCGTCTGCCGCACATTTAGTCAGGGCACTCGCGCGGAGCCAAAGCCGGGGAGAGTTAACCATCTGCAGGAAAAGTGCAGCCCTGCCGCGGTCTGTAGTGCAAAGACGGAAGCTAAGCTAGCAACGTTTAGCTGCTAATAAATGCTCTACGCAGGTTACGCGTTTGCTCATGGACCTTAAACTCACCACTGAACTTTATACTCAGAGACTCATAATCACTATGCCACGTCATTGAATACCGTTTCACAGTGTCGTCACTTTCATGTCACTTGAAAATGCATAGTGTAAACTACCACTTCAAAAATGATTAATCCCTAAAGTTGGTCCTTTGTCATTTCATAATTCCTCCACTCATCATGCCCTTTCCAGTCATTCTGCTCTGCCTTGTCTGCTATTGTGATGCAAATCAACTGTGTGTGTGTGTCTGTGCATGTGTGTCTGTCTGTGTGTCTGTGTCTGTGCGTTTGTGTCTGTGTCTGTGCGTGTGTGTCTGTGTCTGTGTCTGTGCGTGTGTGTCTGTGTCTGTGCGCGTGTGTCTTTGTCTGTGCGTGTGTGTCTGTGTGTGTGTGTGTGTCTGTGCGTTTGTGTCTGTGTCTGTGCGTTTGTGTGTGTGTGTGTGTCTGTGTGTGTGTGTCTGTGCGTTTGTGTCTGTGTCTGTGTCTGTGCGTGTGCGTGCGGTGGCTGCTGTTGTTGACAACGTTTGCCTCTCCCCAGGGGCAAGGCGAGGCTTCAGCCAGGGGGACGGCCATGGAGGGGGACTGCCTCAGCTGCATCAAGTACCTCATGTTCGTCTTCAACTTCTTCATCTTCGTGAGTATTCTCCTGTTCAACTTCTTCATCTTTCTGAGTATTCCTCCATTCATCTTCTTCATCTGTGTGAGTATTCTCCCGTTCATCTTCTTCATCTTTCTGAGTATTCTCCCGTTCATCTTCTTCATCTGTGTGAGTATTCTCCAGTTCAACTTCTTCATCTTTAATGAGTATTCTCACGTTCATCTTCTTCATCTGTGTGAGTATTCTCCTGTTCATCTTCTTCATCTGTGTGAGTATTCTCCCGTTCATCTTCTTCATCTTTCTGAGTATTCCTCAATTCATCTTCTTCATCTCTGTGAGTATTCTCCTGTTCATCTTCTTCATCTTTCTGAGTATTCCTCCATTCATCCTCTTCATCTGTGTGAGTATTCTCCAGTTCAACTTCTTCATCTTTAATGAGTATTCTCACGTTCATCCTCTTCATCTGTGTGAGTATTCTCCCGTTCATCTTCTTCATCTGTGTGAGTATTCTCACGTTCATCTTCTTCATCTTTAATGAGTATTCTCACGTTCATCTTCTTCATCTGTGTGAGTATTCTCACGTTCATCTTCTTCATC